>CAUYRH010063610.1:0-177932 GCA_963574655.1 Perodicticus potto | reverse complement strand
TGTCATTCCTTGGGGGAGTTGATCTACTCTGGTTATTCATATTGCCAGAGTTTTTCTGTTGATTCCGCCTCATGATTATTTTTCACTGTTGCCTATGACCATCCTCAGAGTTGGGGAGGTGTCTCTCCCACATCAGACCCTGGCAGAATCACTCTGTTGTTACTGGATCTTTGTAGGGACTGACCCTGTGTTTCTAATGATTTCTCAAACCCTGCAGGGTGGAGAGCTTAAATCCTCCTCAGCCTGCTTAGAAGACACTTTAAATTGCTAACTTGGGCTAAGGAGAAGCTTTCTCAGGAAAGCGCTATGGCTGGGATCACTCCTTAAGTGGCTATCCACTTACCCAGTGTGCCAAAACCGGTCTCACCCTATGCCCCTGAGGGCTAAGGCTGCGAGGCGTCTCAGTCCCCGCCTTTAGGCTGCTCAGTCACTACATTACTTGCTCCCGTCCCATGCCTGTTCTGTGACCCTGAGGGTGGAGCTTGCCAGGGCAGTTCTCCCACAATGGCTCCACACAGCCTACCACCAAACACTCGCAGCTCCGTCTGGCTTGGTGGCCCAGTCTGGAGCCCCAGACAACACTCAAAAACCCCCGCACTCCTGCCGAAGTTCTCCCATGGCAGTTCAACCGAGTGCCAAGTCCAAAAGAAACCCAAACAGCTCATAAGCAAAGCTTTTCCAGCCTGCAGTCTCACTGTTGACCCACCCACAGCCGCTGACAGGATCAGACCAAACGAACAGACGCAACCACTTACCCAATCTCCGCCATTGTTGCCTTCCTCAGGGTGTCCAAGAAGCCTCATGCTGTCTCCCTGTGTCCCCAAAGGGAAGTTTCTGTGCAGATCCCGCCTGCCAAGGGTGCCTGAAGTCCTCTCTCCCCAGTCTCACTGTGCCCAGCTGCAAGGAAGCTGTTACTCGGCTGCCATCATGCTCCACCCTTTTACACCCCCCACCCCTTTCTAAAACTGAACTCCTATGACCCCTGTTCTTACCCCTGAAACCTACTCCACCCACAGTCTTCTGTATCTTGATGAGGATGTGATCCCTCTCTTATTCTCTCCCTCAGTCTTCTGCCCAGCAGGAAATCCTGCTGGCCTTACCTCAAAATAGATCAAGAATCCAACCTCTTCTGACCACCCACACTGTTCCCACCCGGTCTAAACCATCACCGTGTCTTGGCAGATGATGCTGGAACTTCCAGCAGGACCTTTGGCTTCTGCTCTGCTCCCTTTCTAGGCTGGGCAAAGACACGAGGTTCTAATCCCTGGAACCTGTAAAGTTTGCCTTATTTGGAAAAAGGTGGGTGTAATTAAGAATCTCAATATGGGGAGATTCTCCTGGATGAGCCAGGTAGACCCTAAATGACAGCACAAATGTCGTTGTAAGAGGCAGTGGGAGATTTGACTCATGCAGAGAGAAAACACAGAGTGACTCGGGTAATGACCACAAGCAGAGGAATGCCGGAGCCGCCCACCAGAAGCTGGGAGGAGCAGGTTCTCCTTAGCACCTCCAGAGGGAGTAGGGTCCTGCTGGTGCACTGATTTCAGCTGAGTGAGACTGATCTGGGATTTGTGGTCTCTAAAACTGAGACTTTGTGCAATAATAAATTCTGACATTTTAAGCCACCTGGTTACCCAGTTTGTGGTAATTTATTAAGGCAGCCACAAAAAACTAATGGACTTCCTTGCAGTCTATTCTTATCACATTCTTTTAAACATCCATAATATCACATTAATCATTTGCTCAGAACTCTCCAGTGGCTCCTCTTCCCAGAAGAAATCGCAGCCGTGGCTCAATGCTCTTGTCCGCATTACTGCTCTGACATGTCTCACCGTCAGGCACTCAGCCACTCCAGCTTCACTGGACTCCTTGCTATTCTGTGAACAGGCAGACGAACACCAACCCCAGGGCCTTTGCACCTGCCCTTCCTTCCCTCTGCCTGGAATGCTCTTCCCTGAGATGAGTTTGCTCTCTCACTTTGTAGTCTTGAAAGCCTATGGTCAAGTTCAATCTCACTTTCTCAGGGAGACCAACTATGGCCACCCTGTTTTAGCTGCAAATCACACTGTCTATATTCTACTCACCTGTCCTTACTTTTATTTTTATTTATTTATTTATTTTTTTATTTTTGGAGAGACAGAGTCTCACTTTATCGCCCTCGGTAGAGTGCTGTGGCATCACACAGCTCACAGCAACCTCCAACTCCTGGGCTTAGGCGATTCTCTTGTCTCAGCCTCCCGAGTAGCTGGGACTACAGGGTGCCTGCCACAATGCCTGGCTATTTTTTTGTTTTGCAGTTTGGCCAAGGCTGGGTTTGAACCCGCCACCTTCATATATGGGGCCAGCACCCTACTTGATGAGCCACAGGCGGTGCCCACTTTTAATTCTTTTTTAATGGTCTTTGATCACCTTCAAACATATTATATCATGCTCATATTATGTTGATTTTTTCTGCTTGTCTCCCCAATTCCATCTACATATACTTCAGAATACGTACATACAAAAAAAAAAAAAAAAAAAAGAATACGTACATACATATAAGCTCCCTGAGATGTGGGGACCTTTGTCTTTTTTGTCCACTGACGTAGTCCAAATCTCTAAAGCAGCACCTGGCACCAAAGAAGTGCTCAGAAAATACCTGTTAGATGAATGAATGCATGCATGATCTATAAAACTAACCTTACCAGCCTTTGTTCTTAGAGAAAACTCACCCTTCTTCTCCTTAAATCCCCCTGGGGGACCTACTTCTGTCTTGGTGGATTTACTCCTGCCCCAGGAAGCCCCCAGGGAAGCTGCTGGGTCACTTCCATACTGGCCTCCTGGCTGGCAGTGGACACAGGCGAGCTTCCCCTTTTCTTGTTCTCTCTTGGCCTCTGCCTCCTGGAAACATTTCCTCCCAAAAATGCTTGTGAGTTCAAAACCCACCAGCAATTTCAGGTGTATCTTTTTGGCTTCACAGAGTTTCACAAAAACCAAATAAACTTTTAAAATAGATCCAAGGGAGAGCTGACAGCTGGACATGTAAGATCTCTCAGGCTCTACACACTTGCTAAAACCACACCCCACTCTGTATCAGACACACTCGAACAAACCTCTTGTCCCCCATAAAACATAACTTTTGCTATAAATACTTTTAAAGGGTTTTTTAAATTCTGCATGTGTGGTTATTTGAATCACCACCTAACTCACCCCTGGCATGACTTCTGAACACTCATCTTATATTCTGCAGAGTGAGAGATTTTGGCCCACACAGTATTTTCAAATGTAACAAAATTTTAATAAATGCTCTATGGCACAATTCATGAAATTGACATCTTGCAGACATGTAAATATTCATTCATTTCATTTCTGCCCTTTTCTTCTTGTATATTGGAGCCAGTACGTTTTTTTCAGGTCCCAATTTTTTCTTTTGTTTTGTTGTTTTTTTGGTAGGCTCCTGAAAGCTTTCTGGGTCCCAGGGCCTGCTCTAGTGGCAGCTGGTGGATAAACTGGTTGTTCCATGGAACTCACAATGACAACCAAAGAGGCTGGGGGCTGCCCTGACTCACCATGAGCCCAGGCTTCCCTATCCCAAAAATTGAGATTATGGCTCTGCTTCCAGGAGGCTCTTGGAATCAAATAGGACAACACACATCAAAAATGCCTTGTTAACAGGCACCACACACTTGCTCCTTTCTATAATTGTTTTTGACAGCTTTGCTGGCTGATTTCCCTTGTGCCCAGGTCAGGTGGGATTCCTGACTTCCTTCTGCGTGAGGCTGAATCCACAGGGCTCCTGCAAGCCTCTCTGAACAGCACCCCCTGTGCACCCAGCCACTTCCCAACCCCACACTGCTCATTTGTCTAGCTGCTGGCTCGGCCTGGGTTTCGGTAAAGTTGCCCCAATGCATTGAAGTTGGTTTTACATAAATGCAGGAAAGAGATGAAAGGGCTGACAAGTATTGAGAACCTACAGTGTGCTGGGTGTTGTTTACATATCCTGCCATTTCATCCTCAGGGAAGCCTGTAAACCCAGAGGTCTTCCGTTTCCCTCCCTGCACTTACCCTCTCTGTAAACAGCACCTTTATCTGCCCCATATCTTTAGCCAAAACCCTGGAGTCACTCCTTATTTCTCCCTCTCCCTCCTCCCACCCCCACATTTTACACATCATCAGCCAGGTTGGCCAAGTCTGTTTTGAATGTCTGTCCTGAGCCCACCCACTTCTTCCCCATCTTGACTGCTACCATGACCTCTCACCTCAATGGTGCGCCTCCAAGCAAATCCATAGATTCCCCTTCATTCTATACTGGGCATCCAGAGTGCTTCTGAAACAGGGGAATCAGATGCCTCCTTGCCCCACCACCACCACTTAGTGCCCCCTCCTGGGCTTCTTCTGGGCCTGCACATTCTGACACCACTCTGGCCTCCTGCCCCATCCCCTATCTTGGGGCTCCTGACACTCAGCCTGCTCCCAGTTTCCCGAGGAGCCCCTAGGCTCTTTGCCCTTTGCCCACATTACGCTCCAGTGCTCTCCCCAACTTCTCATGCAGAGGCCCCTTCTCACCCTTGTTTCCTACTCCAGGAGTACCCCCAAAGATCACTAGGCACACCCCTCCTGTCAGTCTTGAACATCATCCCAAGCTTCCCTCATAGCTCTGTTCACAATTTACAGCCCACCTTTTTGTGTCTTTATTTGTGCCTTGTCTGCCTCTCTACAGTCAGTGATTTCAAGAGGGCATGGACTTTGCGTGCTCACCCTCAGACGGAAGGGCCAACACGGGCCTGGGTCTCTCTGGAAGCTCAGCAAACAATCTTGAATGAATGGAGAATTCCATATGGGCTCGGTGTAGACGAGCAGATGTTTAACCCAAAGCTGAGCTGAAATTCCAGCCCTTTTGGGATCCTAGCAGCCTCCTCTGGACTCCTGAAGCACCTGTTCCTAGTTCCATAATAGTTCATCCTGCGCTTTAATTGATCTTTTGCTTATCCGTTCCATTAGATTATGAGTGTCTGAAACATAGGAGCCATGTGCCCCAGCACTCGCCTTGTGAAAGTGTATTTGACGAGTAACTGGAACAATGGTGAGCAGTCCTGGGAATGAGGGCCTGATTGGGAGTGTCTATAGTATATATGGTTGTTGTTATATACTGTTATACTTACACTGTTATGATCAATATTAATATAATTGTGTGATCATTACCATAGAATGGATTGTGTCTGCATGACCCAGCTCAACCCTACTGTTGTATGGATGAGACCAAGAGCACTGGGAGGAGGGTGTTGCCCAAGATCACACAGTGGCTAAATCAAGAACAGAATGCAGAACTCAGAGCCATCCACTCCCTGTCCCGTCCTCTTTGGTTCCTTCATATACCACCTCGTTTCTTTCCACTGCATTCTCACCCGAGCAGAGATGCTGAAGTGGTGAGAAGGGCGAGGTTAGCAGTAGGACCACGTGATGTGTATTCAAAGTACAGGACTCCATGGGCAAGGACCATCTGAGAGCCATGGGCTGAATAAGCAGCAAGACTTGGCTAGGACACACCAGTCCTTGGGAATAATAGCTGCTGAGTGGGTGCTATTTGAAAGCAAAGATTCTCTGGGAAAAGTAGATTATGATGTCTTTGTTGGCTCTTTTGTTACCAAAGCTGATTGTGGATGAGCTTACTGTGCATTTGCTTAAACCTTTTTGTTAACATCTGCATGGAAAATAGAAATCACAAAAATGATATGTAATACATATGCCAGGCCACAGTGCTAAGAATTTTATGTGTGAGCTCATATAAACAATGATCTGATTAATTTGACCAACAAAGACCACCCAATGGTGTAAATGAGAATTTCATGGGCTTCTCAGGGGTGTTATTTTTCAGTCTGGTTGTTAACATGGTTTTCTCAAATCAAGAGATGGTCACCCAACCTGCCTTTGCAGTGTGGACTGTAGACAAATACACAGTTGTCCCCAAATACACATGGCTTTGCATTCCAGATAAGGACGTATCTTGGAGTATGGAACCTCATGTGAACATCTATCCTAACAGGATCATTTGCCTGTCCCCACATGTTCTTAGGCTATGTCCACAGGAAAGGGTATGCAAAGAATTCAAGGATAGAAAGCCCTTATCAGTTTAATGCTCCCAGAGCCACGTTTGGCCCAGCCCTACATACTTACTGCTATCTTGTGACCTCACAGAAGTGGGTTGGGGTGACACGGGGTTCCTGGGACATCATCTAGTTCATCTTTTTCATGTTACAAAAGAGGAAACAGAGGCTCCGAGGGGTTAAGTGACTTGTCCAAGGTCACACAGCCAATTGTAGCAGAGCTAAACTAGAACTCAGTTCTCCCAACTCCCGGTTAGATGGCCCTTTCTTCAGAGGATTAAAGGCGATTAGGGAGAAGCTGGAGACGGCTATATGGAATGCCTTACCCCGTTCACTCTACTTTTGCTTGTTTGAAATTCTTTATACTAAAAAAAGTTTTCTTTTTTTTTCAAATTAAAAAAAAATCTCTAGAAGCGTGTTTGATTATAGCAGGAGTAGATCCTGTTTTTACATTCACCTTTTCAAAGAAGATGTATTTAATTCTCCCCCGAGGGATCTTCCCTGTCTGCTGAATTCCCCCAACATTGCACCATCTATTCCACACAGTTATTAATGGTGGAACCGGATTGGTCTTTTTCCTTCTGTGTAGCAGCCAGAACACAGGACTTCCCTTCTTTGAAGCTCTGAGTGCCCGGGAGCTGGCCTCAGGTTTGTTCTTCCCCATCTCCTGCCAACGCCAAACCCTGGCAGGCAGGGCGTCCCCCCTTCTTTCACCCCACTGGCCACCTCGGGGTTTCTGCCACGGCCAAGCACTGCAAAACTGTTACCAAATATTGTTCTTCAAGCTGACTCATTTTGTTTACCTCAGTATATTTTTAGGGAAAACTCCATGGCATTGCTATGGACAGAAAATCAGCCACATTACCTGTGAAATCAGAGTCTGATGTACTTGTTACACTTGTTCCAACGATCCTTGTGAAATGGATAGTTATTAAGAAAACAAAGTGCCCATCGGTGTACGACTTCATGCTTTGGGAAACTCTGCTGTCAGCTGCTGGTGTCCTGGAGCCGCCATGCTCAGTATTTCTGCCCGGAATGAATGCAGGGGTGTGTGTGAGTGGGGAAGACGAGCACCCACACACGTGTGCTCTCACAGTGGAACACGCCCATCTGCCTGCTGCAGCGGACGTAGCGTGTGCTGGGGACGTCTGCCAGCTGCCCCGGGAAGGTGGGCTGGGGAGCCAGCACGAGTGTGTGGTTTGCAGGTGAACCAGGCGGGACAGTCCAGCATCCAGCACCCACCCCTTGACACAGCCCCCCTGTTTCCTGCCCACTCTCCTTGCACAGCAATCCCCACAAAATGAACAAAGTCCCCTGGGAAGACCCTTAAACACCACTGCCAGTAATAGAAATAGGGAAAACACGCAAAGAAGACCAAGAAAGAATAGGTCTCAGCTAGAAAAATAGATGTTTTATGGAGGTGATGATGTGCCTAAAGTGGAATTTGTAAATTGGGAGCTCCCAGACCTCTCAGGATTATTCTCATGAATGTCAAGGGCTTAACACACTCACTTTTATCAAGAGGCAGCGAGATGGGCTGGGATGGACTTGACTTTGGAATCACATGGACTGGGTTTAAATCAAATTTAAGTCATCTTGAAATGTTAACTTAAATCCTCTGGGCCTCATTTTCTTTATCTGTGAAATGGGGATAATAATACTCTCTGTCCAGGGCTGGTTGCCTTGAAGATTAACTAAAAGAGAACTGGGCACAGTGCCGGGCTATAAAACACAGGCAATGGTGGTGTCCTTAAATTTCTGAAAGACCGTGAAGGACTTTCTGATCCATTGAGGAAAGAATGAATTCTGTTTTGTACAGGTTCTGAATTAAAGTGGAGAATATTTCTTATTGTATTCGAATATTTCGAGATTGAGTTTTCCACGTACAACAATTATCTTTTTTTTTTTATTTATTTATTTTTTGTTGTTGTTGTAGCTTTTTGGCCAGGGCTGGGTTTGAACCTGCTACCCTTGGTATATGGGCCCAGTGCCTTACTCCCTGAGCCACAGGCGCTGCCCATGTACAGCAATTATCAACTAGAATATTGATGTAAGCAGATCACTTCATCACTGCACAGTGGCGCTGTGAAGGTCCCAGGACACCACCTTAGAATCACCAGATGTGTCTTGCGGCTTGGCTGGGTCTCCCTAGCTTGGTTGCAAAGCCAGGGAGGCCAGGGAGCGTGCCTTCTTTAGATACCTCCGCTGGCGTAGGCATCATCTGTGCATATGATCAATTCAAAGGGCATGTGTCCTGGATGGAATCAGATGGAATTAGATCACCAGCTTGTTAGTCTTCAAGATCACCCCTTAAATACAGACGTCTTTCCTGCTCAGCTTGGGAACCACTGGGAAAAAAAAGAATAACAGATTAAACAGGATAGAAGAGCCCAAAATGTTACTTTCATGACTGAGAAGGTCTGAATGAGGAGTGGTTCACATCTATGGAAAAATGACCTTTCTAACTTTATTTTGAATGCTAAAATTATATGAGCATGCCCTCCAATCAGAGACAGCGCCAGGCTGGGACAGCCCTTCCCCTATGAGGGAGAGCAGAGAAGGAAGGGGGTCGAGGAGAAAGGCTGACTATTGCATGAATGGCGCTCCCACCACATGAAGGAAATAGCAAAGGGAAAGAAGCAGCAACCCCTTAATTAACTCAGGTGAATATGTTTGTCTGTTTGTTTTTTCCGAGTTCTACCTCCGTTCAAGAACCAACATCCTGTAGGTCTTATTAATGAAGTGCCCAATACCCAGCTAACCCATTTGTTAACACCTAAAAGCCACTGCGTGGTTTTAGTGTGAAGACTGAATGAGGGAGACCTGCTCGTAACAGTCTCTGCCAGTAACAAGCTGTGTGACCTTGAACCACCCTCTGATGCTGCCTGGGCTTCGGTGTCCTGATCTATAACAGGAAATCTGTGATTTGCCCATCACAGGCTGGGTTTGGGTGATAAACAGGATAATGCATTTGCCGAAGGCTCATTGGTAGTATGAAGCAGGCTCTCCAAAAAGGGTGAACTTATGTCAAGAGCCAAAAACACCAGATAGCGGCATGCCACAGTCCTGTTTTCAGCAGTTGTTTCTCTTGGAAGGGCTGGGCGTTGGAGAGGACAGAAACATAGTCACATGAGCATCTTGATTTATGGAGAAAGACACCTGGAGGGAGAGGAGCAGAGCAGGGACAGGCAGGGACACGGGCGGCCTAGCCCACACGCTGCCCCAGCTGCTCCTCTGGTTGCCCCCCATGGCTGTACAAGCTGATCAGGTGGGAATCTAATGAAATGGCAAATGCTCAGCCAAAGAACTTCATGTCTGAGCGGCACGGTCCCTGGCCGAGTCTCTGGAGATGACACCACTGTGTGCTCTCTGCCCTGTTGCAGAGCACCCGAAGCTCTCCCTGGAAGGCTCTTTCTTGGAGCTTTACTCAACCTCAACAAAGCATAGCCACTGGGGTGGAAGGTCTGGAAGATGGACACCAGCAATAGCGGGCCTAAGAGAAATGCTCTGGGAGGAGCTGGAATCCAAAGAAAGGTCTGCAGGGCCGTAGGCCTGATGTGTTAAGCTGCTCCAGGTTAAGACATCTATCCTGAAAGGGAAGCAAGGAAGGTAGTATTTTTGTGATAGCCCTCTGTGCTCCCCCAAGACAGCCTGGAGGGTCCCTTAGTCTGCAGACCCCAAGTCAAGGTGGGAATGGAACAACAGCATCCAGATCAACTATCTAAAGGTGTGTCCATTCACCTTGGGCTCCTAGGTTATAAACTCATCCAATAAGAATCTGCTGTGTACCTACTATGTGCCGGACCCAGATCTGCCTTTTATTCCACAGTCTAATAGGATAGACAGGCAAGTCAACAGACAGATATAGAATAATGCTATGCTGGGGCAGTACCTATGAGGGAGCCTGATCTAGTCTCAGGAAGTCAGGGTGGGCTTCCTGGAGGAAGGAGCATTTTAAA
This sequence comes from Perodicticus potto, assembly GCA_963574655.1. NCBI lineage: Eukaryota > Metazoa > Chordata > Mammalia > Primates > Lorisidae > Perodicticus > Perodicticus potto. Next base: position 167,890 of record CAUYRH010063610.1, on the reverse strand, counting down.
ACAGCATGTGCAAAGGGCCTAGAATCTAGATAGACAACATCTTGCAGAGAGAGAGACAGAGAGACTGTAGGTGGGCACTGAATATGAACCAGTATTTGAATTTAGAGTGCTTTACCAATGTCTCTTTGGTTCTGTTCTCAGATCTCAGTGAAGTTTCTTTTACATTTAAAAATTACTTACACGTGTGTGTAAGGGGGATGGGAAGGATATTAATGCTTAGTGTACACCTATTGTGTGTCATGCCAGACACAATTACATTGTACCATCTTAAGGAGTGTTGTTTATTCATTCATTTGACAAATATTACTGAATGCTTACTATGTGCCAGACAGTATTCTAGATAGTAAAGTATATAACAGGAGTCAAAACAGATTGAAAAAAATCGCTGTCCTGCAGAATCATGCTCAAGCTATAAGGGACATAGGGGTAAGCAAACATACAAGTGAAATATACAGATTACTGGTGGAGTCAGTGCTAGCAAGAAAACAAAAGCAGGAAAGGGGAACAGAGGTTTCTGAGGCTGGAAAGCTGCATTTTTGATTAGGGTGCTCAGGAAAGCCTTGAATAAAGGGAACTGGTAAACCTTGTGGATATTGGGAGGAGAATATTCCAGGCCAAGGGAGCCATGTATCAAAGGCCCTGAGGCAAGAGTGGGCCTGGTGTGTTCAGCAACAGCAGGGAGATGGTGTGGCCAGAGCTCAGCCAGCAGGAGAGGTAGGAGATGAGGTGGGATCGCAAAGAGATGACAGGCACGTGCCTTTACTAGACATTGGGCAAGTTTTGAGCAGAGCAGTAGCAAGTTACGTTGGATGGCTCTGATGTCAAGAATAGCCTGGAGGGAGGCAACGGAGGAAGCAAGGAGGCCAGAGAGGAAGCAGTTCCCTGCAGCCACAGCCTCGGCATCGCCCCGGGCCACACTGCCGGCCTCCTCTTCATTCAGGGCGAGTGAATCCAAGGAGCAGCCACTGAGTCCAAAGCCCCTGGCAGTGCCAGGGTGCAGCTCCCATGAGGTTTCTCCCGCACAGCCTGTGTGACTTTGCCTGCGGGAATCTTCCTTCACCAGCACATGACTTCAGGCCTGGGTGGTAACAAAGTCGGGTGGAGGAATGCTGCTTTTAACAGAAACAAAGACAAGACCTGTGACCGTGAAGATACCTGCCGCCTTTATTATAACACTGAGCAACTCCAGCTTCGGCATCACACAGCCTTGCTAGGTTTGAATCCTAATGACTTAAACTTTCTGTGCCCTGGTTTCCTCATTTGTAAAATGAGATAAGAATAGCTCCCAGGACAGTAGGGAGGATTGAATGAGATAATATATGAGAGGCTAGTGACACGGCACGTGGCACAGGGACAGTGCTCATTGGTGGTTAGTAGGAGACCCAGTAATAGGGATGGCTGCACAGGAGACAGAAACTCCCAGAGAGAGTGGGCACCGGGCTCATGAGTTAACTTTGGCATTAGTGCCACAGAGGATGGGCTTGAGACTGGCAGTGTCGGACCCACCGTGCGCCCCGCTCGTTTACTCCTTCCTCAACCCTCCTGTGGCAGGATTTGGAAAGGTTGCTACATTGCACTGACTGTACAGATATGAAAACACTTGCCCAGAGCCAAACATCTACCAAATGGCAATGCCAAGTCTACCCAATTCCAGAGACCACCACCTTCTCCACACCAAACCCCCTGGGGTCCCAGATGTGTGCAGCCTCAGGCCCAGTCCTGGGTGATGTTAGGCCTCCATTTGGGACATTTTTGATCATGCAACCTTCTGGTCCAAAGTGGGACATGCTACCATACACCATGAGGCCTCCCCATGCTTGGGACAATTTTAGAAGCTAAGCAGTAACTTCCATTGGCTCAGATGGGCTCTGCTGCCTGCCCAGATGATAGACTTCTCAGCAGCACTGCCTTTGACATGGCTGTGAACTTTTCATGTCCCTATTCCAAAATCTTAGTCAACTAGAGCTGCTGGGAGATGACCAGAAACCATGTTGCTAAAAGCCAAATAGTGCCAGAAGTCCAGTCCCCATCTATCTTTTACGAGGTTTGGGAGAGCAGGTGTTGGCAGGGTCATGCTCCCTCTGAGGCCTCCAGGGAAGACTTCTTCCTCGCCTCTTCCGGCCACTGGTGGCTCTAGGAGTTCCTTGACTTGTATAAGGTAATAAACCCCAAAGTCTGGCTGCATCTATGCGTGGCCTGTTTCTGTGTCATTCCACGCCCAAATCTCCCCATTTTCTCTTTAAAGACTCCAGTGATTGGATTTAGAGTCCACTCCAAATCCTGGATGAATTCATCTCAAGATCCTCAACTACTTACACCTATTTTCAAATAAGGTCACCTTCTCAGGTTCCAGGAGGACATGAGTTTTAAAGGGACACTATGGTCTACCTCTGGCCTCCCAAAATTTCACATCCTTCCTACTTGCAAAATACATTCACCCCTCCACATCCTCAAAAGTCTTACCCATCTTAGCATCACCTCTAAGCCTAAAATCTTGTCTAAATATCATCAACTCAAAAAGTCCCAAATCTCATCATCTAATAAGTCAGGTTCAGGTGTGACTCTGGGTCTGATCCAACCTGGGCAAAATTCCTCTCTGGCACCCAGGAGTTCAGGGCTGGCTACATGAAAGCCAAGGGGCCAGGCCCACCCAGGCAGTTCCTGCGTTCCGCAGAGCTGTGCTGGAGGTGACCAGACAGAGCAGCACGGAGGACTCCTCCAGACGCTAGCAAAGAAGCCGGGGTGACACCTGTGCCCTCGGGGACCTGAGCTGGGGTCACCCACAGGCTTTCCCAGCCCACAAGCCACTGCTCCCATAATCACTCACATTTATTGAATTTGTACTTATACCCCATTCTAAAAATGATTTAAAATAGAAATAAAGTAGGGAATTTCAAGGCTGGAAGGGACCAGTTCCCATCCTTCACGTGAGTCACCCGGCTCAGTTCAGCCCTGGCCTGGTCTAGAACACATGGGCCCTGGAGAGAGGCAGGGAGCTGCTCCCCGCACGTGGTTTTCTCCATCATGATGGACTACTGGACCCTAGGAAAGAGGAGAAGGAACAGGGGCACGTTTGGCTTCCCCTGTGTTTGTGGTTATTCCTGCAAATGAAGGCAGCTGCGGGTGACCCTGTCTGTCCCCAGTGTGGCCGTGTGTGTCCTACGTGTCATGCTCCAGGGTCCAGCAGCGCTTTCTAAGAATAGAAGACCGCAAGGCAAGTGCAGTAGAGAGGAAAACAAGTGGGACCAGAGCCACGTGCCCTCCCGAGAGAGGGAGTGCAGGAGGCAGAGGGCCAAGGATGTGGTCAAGGCTTTACTGGCCAGAATCCATATTTCAAAATCTTAACCTTCAGGTGATGGTATGAGGAGGAGGGATTTGACTAGCTCGTGAAGTGCAGCCCTCATGATTGGGATTAGTACCCTTATAAAAAGAGACCCCAGAAGGTTCCCTTTCCCATGTCCTCTGTGTGAGGACATGGCAAGAAGGCACCATCCATGAAGCAGGTGGCTGGCCTCACCGGACGCTGAATCTACTGGCACCTTGAACTTGGACCTGCCAGACTCCAGAACCATGCACAATAAATGTCTGTTGTGTAAGCCACCCAGTCCACAGTATTTTTGTTACAGCAGCACAAAGACAAGAAGCATCAAAGACTGGATCCTTCCTTGTTGCCAGACCAAGGAGTCTGTCCACCTGTCACCCAAGCCAGTCGACGGACAAAGCAGATGAGAGAGCCAGTTTCACTTTTATTTATAGAAAAGGCAGAGATTCCGGAGAGCAGCTGGGACATCTCCCCAAAGAACTTCTCTCCCCCCTTTTCCTTTATTACCTTTTATTCTCACAGTAAACTAAACATCAGCAATGTTATTATACATTAAATAGATTCCTTCTCATAGGTGACAAAGTGACACACTATCTTCCTATCTTGAAGTGGTTATATCTTCAAAGCATTTTTTTTTCTAGACTAAATTTAGAGTTAGTCAACACTTGACTGGGTGCACAGAGGGCTCTGGGTCCTTAGCCAGCACCATGGAGTCCAGTTGCCCAACGTACCTATGACAGTAGCCTTGGAAGTGAGTAAGCAATCTCCAGATGTCAGCGCCAAGGCTCCTCCGGCCTTGTTAGGGCCAAACCAGCAGTGCCCTGCATGAGAACAGGCCATTCAGGTGAACAGGGGCTGGTACCACCGATAAGCACTGGAGGTGGGTAAGCTGAGCGTATGTGGGCTGCAAACCCGGGCTGCTCTGAAGCCACTCACCTCCCACCACACGGCCTGCTGATGCAGTCAGACATACCACACACAAGCCACCATGCCACCCTTTCACCAAACCGGACCCTCCAGGTGCCCAGCTGGGATAGCACACCTCTGGCTCTTCCCAAGGTACAGAAGAACCACATATCACCAGGCAACCTCTTGGGCCTCAATTTTTAGTAAATGACAGGGAGGCACTCTGCCTGCCCCAAACCTTGTAAAAGATGGATGGGGAAGTTGTATAACATCCCAGGCTTTTTACGGACTTTGCCTTCCCTTTTAAAAGCTGCTACCTTCAAACGAAAAATACTGTTCGGGACATTTTGGTGGCTGTAATAAAACACATTCCCCAGGAACGCGCGTTCTGCCTCAACCTCAAAGAAGGAGATGGACAGCCATGTGGGTGTCCACGTGCCTGCTTCCTTGTGGGTGAGGGGTTTTATCTCCTTGAAACTGATTTATACTGAGGACTGACAGCCTGTGGCCATGACCTACTTTTCCTCCTACAATACAGCATCCAGGGCTCAGCAGGGCTGTCCCGCTTAAAGAACCCAAGCATACAGCAGCCTAATTCAGTAAGCACGTGCACCAGGGGTATCTCCTGACATTCAGCTTCATAAAAAAATAAGATCAAAGTGCATGTGTGTGTATTTCCATGGAATAAGGAGCTCTTTATAAAGAACTAGTTTCTTAAGCCATTTAACATTGGGATTTGAGGTATCAGACCGTCTTCTAATAGTCATTGTGTAAAGCAGAGCTGGCCTACACAGCATGTGTGGCCTACATCCACTCAGGCCCACGGCATTCAGAAAAAAACCAAACAACAAAAAAAAATACCCAGTTGAAAGGAAGATGTGCAGACTTTTGCAGACAGCATGCCTCAACAGCTGATTTATGCTGCTGGAGTTCCCGTGTTCTGTGGTTATGTGTATGTGTGTTTTAATTTTAGACTCTGTGACTTACAGTGTCATTTCAGTTTGGGGATTATGGGAAGAGTTCGCATGTACACGGATCGGGTCAGGTAGTAGCCTTCACCTCACGAGAATGACACCCACAGTGGGGCGGCGGCTGAGCTTTCTCTTTCTAGAGGGAATCCCTCCCAGGGAAATGGTGTGAGGGGGGTCCTAGGACGCGCCGTGGGAGCAGGTTGGGAGGAGAAGGATTTGGGATTTACGTGGAATTTCAGCATACGCTTTGGCCCAGGACACCAAATCGTACACTGTTAAGAGGGCCCCATGGGGATCATCTAGGGTAGCTGGCTCCAAACTGGACTCCCCAGACTGCTGAGGGTGTGGGAAGACATTCCCCGGGGGGCACAGGGACAGAAAGGGTAAAGGAATCGATTTCCAGATCATCAGTTCTATGTGGTCTGCAGCGAGCTGAGCTGGCGGCTGCCAGAAAAGACTTTCTCAGCCCTCCCTTCAAAACCCCCATCCTCTACTTCATGAGTGAAAGGCAGGCCTCTCACCTTCTAGGGGACGCTGCCCTGAGGGGCACAGATCTCCCTGTGCCAATCCAAGGGGCCATCCAAGAACGTGTAGCCCCAGAAGAAGAAGACCCCGAAGATAAAGAAACATATAGGCCGTACTCAATGGGCAGCCAGGTGTCGAAGGCTCCTCCACCTTCGCCCCTCTCCCTGCTCGCCCAACTCTCACCTCTCTTACCAGAGTCGGAATTGGCTGATGGCCTGACAGGGAGGACAGCTTTGCCATGGAGGTTGTAGAGTGGACATTGTACATTCAACAGCCCAAGGTTTCAGTGAAAATATTTTTAAAGCACAAACCTAAAATTCATTGCATTTAGATGCATTCGCTTACAAATGTTTGGGGTGTGTCTTATTCTGGGTGGGCTGCCGTAATAAAATACCACAGACTGGGGGGGCTTACCCTACAGAGATTTATTTTCTCGCAGTTCTGGAGGCTGTGAAGTCCAAGATCCAGGGGCCAGTTTGGCCAGTTCAGTCCCTGGTGAGGGCTCTCTTCCTGGCTTGCAGAAGGCCGCCTTCTAACTGTGCCCTCCCATGGTGGGGGCGATGGAGTCGCTCTCTCTTCCCCCTTTCCTGCAGGCACTGTTCCCACCACAACTGTTCTACCCTCGTGACCTAATCTACCTCTAATTACCCTCCCCGGAGCCCCATGTCTAAATACCATCACAGTGGGGGCTAGAAATTCAACACTTGAATGTTGGGGAAGATGAGCACATTCAGTCTGCCACAAGGTGGTAACAGTTTTTTAAATGTATTTTCGGAGTTTATTAGTGTAACTGTGATGAGGGCTGATGAAGTACTCAACATGATGTGAGAGATGTCATAGGCAATAAATATTAGGATGGAAAAAAAGTGAGGAACCAGTGCAGGTGAGAGAACTGAGGCTGCAGAGGGCACTAGACTTTTTTGTTTTTGAGACGGAATCTTACTCTGTTGCCCTGGGTAGAGTGCCGTGGCATCACAGCTCACAGCACCCTCTAAACTCCCGGGCCCAACTGATGCTCCTGCCCCAGCCTCCCAAGCAGTTGAGACTACAGGCATCCCCCTCCATGCCTGTCCAGGTTTTCTATTTTTAGTAGAGATGGAGTCTTACTCTTTTGCTCATGCTGGTCTCAAACTCCTGAGCTCAGGCAATCCACCCTCTTCAGCCTCCCAGAGTGCTAGTCATTACAGATATGAACCACTGCACGTAGCCACTAGACTTTTTTTATAAAAGTAAATGGCATGAGTATTACACCAAAAAAACCCAGTTAAAATGGTACATTTTAGTATTTATATATCTCATGACAATAAAGAAGTATCAGTGTTGGGTAGGACCCGGGCTCCCTGCTCACCCCCTCCCCGTGGCTCATCTCAGCATGGGGCCAACATTATTCTTGAGAGATGTCAGCCAAGCAGCTGATGCCATTGTTGAGAAATACTGGGTAGGACAAGATTCTAACCAGATAAGCGGGCTAGAGAAAAAACAGTCTCTTGTAGTTCTCAAACCCTGAGAAATAATGGGTGAAGGGCAGTGCCAGGACCTGATCGCAGTGCCCAGGCCTGGATCTGATGGGTGTCAGAGTTAATATCTGAGGCTCAGATCGGTGTTCACGGTCATCAGTGGTGTCCATCTAGTCTGGAATGGGATTTCAGCAATGCCCCCAGGACACAGCATCAGGGTCCAGCCAGGAGGAAACAGCTGACACAAGCTGGGGCCAACAGGACAGCTGAAGATTTAGACAGCCTGTGCCCTCTCCCCCCATCCCATGGAGTGAGCAGTCCTTGGCCCATGCCCGTCAGGAGCGCCCCTCCCCATACCTCACTCCAGGTGCCTGGGATCCTCTCCCCAAGAGGTCATGAGTCTCACAAATGTTAGGGCCAGACCTGGGTAGGTATGGGATATGTTTTCTCTGGAAGGCAAGGAAGACAAGTGCCTGACCAGCTGATGCCATATTCTGACCCTGATATCAAGAAGGCATCTGGCAACATTTCTCTCCTCTCATGCTTCATAATTAGACACAGGTTGGCATTTGACCCTAAACCAACTCCTCTGCCCAGATCTTTCCACCTGGATGCTCAGCTCTCTGAGGACAAGGAGCCCTATCTTAGCCTTCCAAAGCTGGGTAGCTATTTAGCTCTTCCCACTGTTTTACAGAGAGAGATTTTCTGTATCTGAATTCTGTACAAAAGGCACCTGGTACTGAGCTCATGGCAGGAATTGGATAAATATTGCACTGGTATTAACTATCAGAAGATGTATGTTACATACCCACGTGGGAAATGAGTGAGTGTCTCTGGGCTTACACGGCAAATTTAGGTTGATGCTGCTTGGCTATTCCTGTTAGTGTCTCATTGAACAAAATCCACACCCAGAATGTGGCATGGCTTACTCTTTAATAAGGACTAGGTGCTTTACATCGTCGTTGCTAATCCTCAGAACACCCTAAAGTTGGCGATATTATTTCCCATTTACAATTGAGGGAATTGTGGCTCAGACAGGAGAATTGTTCTAAGTTACATACCAAGTAAGTGGCAGAGCGGGAATGGGTCCCCAGGCCTCCCTGACTGCAAAGACCTCACCAACATACCCATTGCTTCCGTGGCTGTGGGAGGGGCACTGCTGGGCTCCCAAGGAAAGAGCCTGAGCTACCCACTGGGTTAACCCAAAACCAATTCCTCTGGTTCTGCCATTCCCCAGAGCGTAGCAGGATAGCCACCTACACATTGAGCTGTGCAAGAAACAGGTGAATTAACACAAAACCAAATTTAACGCTCTTCTGTGTTTAGACAAGATTTATATGCCTGCAAAGTCATTGACAAAGCAGTAATTTTTAAAAAGACTCATATCAAAGCCATCACCATCTCTTTCCATTTTTTTCTTTTTTTGAGACAAGTGTCCCGCTCTGTTGCTTAGGCTAGAGTGCCATGGCGTCATAGCTCACACCAACCTCAAATTCCTGGGCTCAAGTGATCCTCCTTTCTCAGCCTCCAGAGTAGCTGGGACTACAGGTGCCCACCACTCCCCACTAGTTTTCCTACTTTTAGTAGAAACAAGGTCTTGCTCTTGTTCAGGCTGGTCTCCAACTCCTGAGCTCAATCGAGCCTCCCGTTTGGTCTTCCAGAGTGCTAGGATCTCAGCTGTGAGCCACAGTGCCTAGAAGATTTTATATAGTTTCGTTGCACATTCGCTAGAAGTGAGTGGCAACACGCAGAGTAAGCCCATTTTCAACACCGTGTGTGACAGCTTACCCAAGACTGCCCCTCTCCACTATTTTATTTGGTGCATCCAGATGTGATTACCCCCATCTTAAAAGCAGGGAAAACAGATCCTGATGCAGAAGGCATGACGGCTCCCAATTCATAAGCTGAGGAAGCGGCCGAGCTGAGCTGGAAGTGAACTGATGGGCAGGGCAGGGTTCTCTGTCACCTTCCCTTTAATCTGGATAATTAATAATCTGTCACTGGGTATCAGCTTTCACCAACAAGAAACAGTCTCACTGCAGCAGCTTCTGAGACCAGCAAGGCAGAGGTTCCGATTCCTACTGAGTTAATATAGCAGAGACTGGAGCCCACAGCTGGCTACTGTCGCTTCACAGCGGCCACCTGCCAGCTCTCAGCCCTGCGGGGGCATCTAACCATTTCTCACCCCTGAAAATTAGTAATGCAACAGGCCACCTTGTGTATACTTTCATGAAACAGAAGGGGTCCCACCTGGGATGAAGGAGGGGAACAGATGTCCTGCATGACCAACCCTGGCTACCTGGTGCAATCCCACAGGCCCCATCTGGGCTCCAAAATCCTAGAATTGGGACAGCTTGGAACCAGAAAGGATGTTCAAGGTCATCTGGTCCAAATGCCCATGAAAGGCTAGAGTTCCACTGATGGGTTATCTACTCTCTGCTTGAACATCTTGGGTGATAGGGAACTCAGCCCCTCCAGGAGCAGTCAGGGCTGGAAAGTCCCCTGAGAATCATCTAATCTGATCCCTTCATTGTACAGATGGAGACATTTTCAAAACCAGAAAAACAGCTTGTTCCAAGGTCAGTCAGCCAGACCAGCAACAGTGAGACATCTATTTATCGTCTTCCACACGTCCCCTGCTCTGGCCGCATTTCAATTCCCAAAACGAGCCCTGCTGTTTCACGTCCCCACGTCTTTGCTGACCCCGTTCCCCACCTGGAATGCCCTTCACACAGCATCATCCTCTCCCCTCTGCACGGGAAAACACACCTGCCGTTCAAGGTCCAACCCGGGCATTTTCTCCTCCCTGAAGTCTTGCCTGAGAGCTTCCTCCCACAGCTGGAAACGCTTCCCCTCCTCGGAGCCCTGGGGGTAACCTGTGCAGGCCCCCAGCCGAGCGCTGGTCACCCTGGCTTCTCCCCCTCTGCACACGCGGACCACATGCTTCCCGTCTGTGTTCTCAGACCTCCCCCCAGCTCTTGGCCCAGCACTGTTTGTTGGAGAAACACACAACGAATGATTGAATGGATGAACCCGGATAAGCCAGGAAGCTATTTGTAATTTCCGTCAGGGCTTATCAGCTGTTTCATTTCTAGTCCCCTTCCCTCCGCACCTGGCGAATCCTCCTCCCCATAACTTTCCTCTTGCTTGGTACACTTCCTCCCATCTCAGAGAAGCTAAATGATTCCCCAAAACCACCCGCCATAAACAGTCTCTTGTATTTCTGTCTCAAGGGAGATGTCACGGCCACCTCCTGCCCAACCCGCTGCCCTGCTTGCCGAGCAGATCCACGCGCCCTTCCCCAGATCAGGAGCTCCGTGTGAGTGTCTCAGTGTGTCCGAGCTCCAGCTCCTGGAGGATGAGGAGGAGCGTGGGCTGTGTCACCTTTGTGTCCTTGTTCACTCCTAAAGGGATGGAGGCACGATGGGCCATGGAAAGAGTTGGGGAGTCAGCAGAACTTGCCTCCCGCGGAGAGAAGGATGGTGGATGTAGACAGTGGCTGGCAGGAAGCTGCTGTAAACACTTATTGACGGTAACTCATGTGCAGGTGACATAGCCTCGTTGAATTGTCACCCATGCTCTTTCCCAAGTGACTCAGGGTAACTCTCACTGGTTTGAGGTTTTTAGACAGACGTGACCCCTCCCTGTTTCGGTGGGTGTCACACACTCGCAGGAGTGGGGTGAATGTCGTGTGGCTGTCACACTGTGGGGATCAGATGCATGCTCAGGCAGGTGGGCCTGCTCCCGGGGAGGTCTGCAGTATTGCCTTCTGGTGGGCTTTGCTTCCTTCCTTCTTCCTTGAAAAAGTCACCTCTTGGCTCGGCGCCTGTGGCTCAACGGGCTAAGGCGCCAGCCAGATACACCTGAGCTGGTGGGTTCGAATCCAGCCTGGGCCCGCCAAACAACAATGACGGCTGCACCCAAAAATAGCCAGGCGTTGTGGCGGGTGACTGTAGTCCCAGCTACTTGGGAGGCATTGGCAGGAGACTCGTTTGAGCCCAGGAATTGGAGGTTGCTGTGAGCTGTGATGCCACGGCACTCTATGCAGGGTGACAGCTTGAGGCTCTGTCTCAAAAAAAAAAAAAAAAAAAAAAAAAAGTCGCCTATTCCCTGGCCTCCCTTTTTTATCAAACGTGATAACATCTGCATGGCATGAAATTCACCATTTCAACATTTTTAAAGTGTTCAATCCTGTAACTGTTAGCACATTAACAGTGTTCTGCAGCCATCACCACCAGTGATGGCTAGTGGTTCCAGAACATTGGATGGTTCCACCACTAGTTCCAGAACATTGTCATCACCCGAGAAGGAGACCCCCAGCCCCACTGAGCTCTCACTCTTGCCAATCATTTAAATGGTGCTGAGGTCATGGGAGCACTGGGGGGCTTCCTGGCTCTGTCCAAGTGCTGCCCCACTGGGAATGCCTGCAAGGAGAAAAGTAAGGAGCCCACATGAGGAATGCTGTCCCGGTCACCCCGTAGGTTCAAGGCCCACTGCTCCTTCAAAGTCCCTGTTCAGAGTCCCCACCTGCTTGCTGGATTCCCTGCTCCCCCACCTCTTACCCTGCCAATGAGAAGCAACCTCAGTCTCCTCCTGGTCCCCGAGGATCATATGTGCACCTTTCCTAGGGCACAGACCCCAGTGCCAGATGGCCTGGCCTCAAGTCCTGGGCTACCTACAAGTCCTTGGGCAAGTTGCCCAATCCCTGTGTGTTTCAGCTTCACTTTCTGTACCACAGGGTCCGTCAGAGCACCTACCACATTGGGCTGCTGTGTGACTCCTGCAAGATAATATAGCAAAGCTCTCAGAACACTGGGATGTGGCCACCACTGTGGGGCCACAGTACTCCCCAGTCACAGGAGGGATTGCACACTGCCAGGCCACAGGGCCAGGAGGGCAGGGGCACTTTAGATGGTTGCATGGACCTAATAGCCTCCATGTGTCCCTGGCTTCACAGACACCAGCCTAGACCTTCACTCCCCTTTGTCTGGATATTTAAAATGGCCAAAGAACTGGGTCTCACTGTCACACTCGATCAATGCAAATGCACTGTGGAAAGTGCTGAACTCCTGGCAGAGCTGGAGGGGACAGCACCAGGAGAGAAGGACTAGAGCTGGGGAAGGAGGGACCTGGGAACGCTGTCTCCATACCAGGGGCCAAGGGTACCATGCCAGGGTGGCCACACGGGGAGGGAGCAACAGTATAGATCACATGACCTTAAAAGACTTCATTCCTTTGTTGTCAGACATCTCCCCAAAGCCCCTCCGGCCAGGGTGATGAGTCAGTGCTGGGCCCAGGCCTGCCCTGCTGATAGCCTATAGTGGGCAACCGAGTAGAGGCCTCAGGCTTCACCGTCCAGGCCACATGTGGCTACTGAGCACTTGAAATGTGGCTAATCTAAGGTGAGATGTGCTCCACGTGTGAAGCACATACTGGATTTCAAAGGCCCTTTAGGGGGGAAAAATCTCAATACATTTTTATATTGATTACATGTTAAAGTTATACAATTTGGGGTGTAATGGTGAAATGAAATATTAATTCTTTTTCTTTACTTTTTTTAAGGAGAGCTACTAGAAAATTTGAAATCGTCTATGAGGCTTTTTTTTATATTTCTGTTGGGCAGCACTGCCCCAGACCTTCCCAGACAGGGAGAGAGGCCCTGGCTATGGCTATTTCTTCCCCCCGTCCCACCTTTCCCACATTTATTAATTTACTCAATGAGTGTTTACTGAGCACTAACTATGAGCCAGTCAGGGACCCAGACACAGCACAGACAGACAGATAAATGGATTAGACATAACTGGGAGGACAAGGATTATGAAGAAAATGACTGGAGTGATGGGGTAGGGGGGGTTCAAGGAGTGGACAAATATTCATAACCTCTTCCCCTTGATCACTCCTTTCAATAATTTGTGAACATACACCATACTGATTTTATGTGGCCTCAAAATTATAATTTCAGCTATGTTAAAGATGTCTTAAACTACATGTTGTGTTAACCAAGCAAACTCCTATTTATCCTCCAAAACCCTGTTTGTATAGCCCTTTCTATCTGAGATTTTCTTGCCTCCACAACAGAACTGGCATGTACTACTTCTTTACCTTGTACAAATTATTCTGCTGTGCACATCTGTCCCATAAATATTGCTATTGGTTTACTACTGACTAGGCACTTTTATATAATTGGAAACCAATGATAAATAAAGCAGATGAAGTCCTGGTTGTGTAGAACTCACAAATACCCTGTACTTATCTCTATCCTTGTCTGTCTGTCCCATTAGACCACAAGCACTTCAAGAGATGGGAGTCCCCTTTGTCTATGTGTGCCTAGAACCCTTGTGATGCTGCCTGGCACATGGTGAGATTTCTATAAATTCTTGATAAATGAATGAAAAAGTGACAGAGGAAAGAAAAAGTGTGACGTGGTAATGGAAGGAAGGTTGAGGAAGGTTATTAGGTAACCACATCAGTGACCAAGCTAAGGAAATTTCTTTTCTCTGTCCATTCCCCGGCCCTTCCACTGCCGCTCAGGCCACTGTTGGCTGACACCAAAGATTGCGGTTGTGTTACCTTAGCCCCAGGAGCCAGGGAGGGCTGGACAGGTCACTTAGTCTGGCTCCCACCCACGCCTTGCTGGCTGCTCAGAACTGTACTGGATTGGCAACCCTTTTCACTTTCTGAGTTATAGGATTGAGATTAAGTCTTAGAAAGTGACATATGAGCAGGGGTTTGGTGGATGAATAGGAGTTTACTCTGTTAACACAGCATGTTGTTTAAGACCCCTAACCTCCCTGGCGTCGGTTGCCCCTTGGGACCAGAACTGACTACACGGCTACCTCCGTCTAAGTCTCAGAGGGCTTAAGGGACCCTTAGCAGTGACTTTGTATTTATGGAGCATTGTTAATTACTAACATTTCTTAACCCCTGACCAGGCACTGTTCAAAACATTCTTCATGTATTAATCTTCGCAATAACCCCATGAAGAAAAGACTATCATTATCCCCATTTTACAGATGATAAAACTGGGGCTCAGAAAAGTTACTATAACGACTTGCTCACATGGCACAGACAGTAAGCAGCAGAGCGGGGATCAATCCCTGCCTGTCTGTGCAGAGTATGGTACTGCATCTTCCCCCTGTTGTTACACTCTTGGGTGGTTTCCGATTTCTTGTTACAACGAACGTTGTCACAGTACACGCTTGGTTTTGTACACATGCAAACATTTCCCTACGATGGCTGCATCAAAGACGTCAGGTCATTTTCATTTCAATAGAGTACCATGTTGCCCTCCATAAAAGACTACTCTGTTCCCACTCAGGGGGAGCTCATTCTATGCCACGTCACGCAAAGAACAGCAGGGGTGAGGGTAGACGGAGGGACCAGAGGAGGCTATTAATTCCCCATCAGACTCAGCCAAGGTGCGCAGTAGCTCACTCTGGCTGGATTCCCTGCAGAGCTACTGCTCCTCCCAGGGAAGGAAGCTTTGGATCACTGCCCCCTGCAACAGCATCCGAATCTCATAGCTTTCCTCACCTCTCCCACAAATCGTGTCTGGCCAGTGGGTGTGGAGCAGCGTGCTCTGAAGTCCACACTCCTATTAATAGCAGAGCAACTGCAGGTATCTTCTGTAAGCCCAGCTTCCAACAATGTACAGCCGCGATACCTACCCCCATATCATAAGGTCCTGAGGATTAAATGGAAGGCCTGTGTGTCCACTTCCTTCTTACCTCATTGGATGGCATGGCAGCGAGAGTCAAATAAAATCACTCAGAGGAGGCGTCCCTCACAGCCCAGTTTCCCCCCACCTGGTGTGGATGGTTTAGCACGCTTGCGTTCATTGGATATTTATCCAGCTCATCCTTCTAGCTGGGTCTGCTCACTTGTTCCCCATATTTTAGTCCTTTGCTGATCAACCCACTTTTACCTTCTCCTGTTGACCTCACTTCTCTGCCCTCTCCCCTCCCTTCCTGCCACCCTCTGCCTTCCTCAAAGCCCTGTGACCTGTAAGTTCCTTAGCCCAGTCAATGTTTCTGGGAAACAGATGTGGCATCTGTGTACGTTCAGGTGCCACAGCTGGAGACTACCAATCATCATCATATTTTATATCTGGCCTCATGAATAATTCAAGACCCGGAAAATGAGTGCATAATAATTAACACAAGACAGACGGAGAACGCCAGTTCCAACACAGCCCCATTGGTTTTATGATAGGATTTGCCAAGCTTACATGCACAACACCTGACCCGGTGTTCTTGGCTTGCATTTGAAGTTGCTTTCCATATTGAGACAATGTGTGCAAGCCTCTTATAGTCCACCACGGGAGCTCTTTCTGAGAAGCTGGTCTATTAGTAAAATCCTTGAAAAGAAATCAAACAGAGGTGCTTGCGTATCTCACCCTTCCTAAAGCAGTGTGCAAAACTCAGGTGTCTGTGATCAGAACTGTCTTCAGCCCTGTATCTTCTTCCCAGCAAACTCTGTCCCTCCAAGGCAGAAGCTGGGTCTCCACGGCCTGTGACCCCAGCCCCACTTAGGTCCCAGCATAGCGTCTAACGTAGAGGAGGCCCCCAGTAAGATTTGGGGCACTGCCTTTCACTTACATTATCTTCTCAGCAACCCTGTCACCCCTTTTCTAAGAGAGTCCTGATGGTGGTTACCTGGAACGCTTTTTCTCTAGGTTTCTTTGTCTCAAAGTTCTCCCGTCTAATACCAAATACTCCGTAAAGAAACACTTACATGAACCACGCAGATTCCCTCTTTAAAGCCATGCTGGAAATCATATAAAGTACCCTAATTAATTTAGTGGTTAAATCAAATATTTGGATATTTGTTTACTTTCTCCTTTAAAAAATATATTCTGTCATTGAAGGACAAACACAGGAAAAAGGGATAGTTATGTGTGTTTTAGTTCAGTTCTGTAGGATGTTGGGTAGGATCTAAAATAGGGCTAGTTAGAGCTTTTAACACAGCACAGCTTTCCTCCCTTCCCCCACAGTGTGGCTCCCCGGAGAGAATCTGATTCCCTAGTATGAACCTGGCTCCCCAGTGGAAAAACTGGCTCCCTGGTTAGAATCTGGTTCCCTTGTTGTGTGAACCTGGATTTCTGATGTGATCTGGATCCCTGAGGCTAAACAGCTATGCAGTGCAAAATAGGTGGTCAGAAAAAGTTAGCTGTAGAAGCGAAGGGTTGCCTGAACACCGCTGGAGTATCATTGTACCGGATAACATTTTGCACAGGATGCTCTCCCTAAAGAGACATGTAAAAGTATTGCCGAAATTACAAATCCCCATGCTACAAACATTCCTTAATGCAGGCCAGCATTAAGCCTGAGAAGTGGAGAAATCTCTCTTTGGAACACAGGCAAGAAAGAAACATTCCTTCAATTGCTTTGCTTGTTTCTGTTTTTAAGAAACAGCTTTACTGAGATGTAATTTGCAAGCCAAATAATTCACCCATTTATAGCATGCAATTTAATGTTTCTTAATAATATACAGAGGGAGGTGCAATGATAACCCTAACTGCATTTTGGAACACCACCTCTAAAATGAACCCATACCCACGGCTGTCACTCCCCACTCTCACCAGCTGTAAGAAGCCACTAATATACCTTCTCCATAAATTTGCCTCTGCTGGACATTTCAGAGAAGTGGAATCATAATATTTGACCTTTGGTGTCTGGTTTCTTTCAATTAGGTTTTCAAGGTTCATTCACATTCAGGACTTCAAGTTTTTATTATCGAATGACATTCCACTGTATGGATGTTTTATTTATCTATACATTGGTTTCACTGATTAATTGTTGCTGGGTGGATAAGTCTAAGTTGTGACTAAGGGCATAAGGATTCCCCCAGTCACCATGTTCCTCCTCAACCACAGAGAGCATCCCAGGTGCCTCTCAAGCCGCCACCTTCTCTCTCTGCTGCCGTGTAGAGAATCACCTATCCCAGAGTATGGCTAAGTTTCCAGGACAGCCCCCGCCCAACATACTCCATTCAAAACAGAGCCCCCTCACCTGCAAATGATGGGAGGACCACAGAAGGCAGTGACAATAAGAACATGTAAATCAATCAAAAGGGAAACAAATGATCAATCACTGTGAATTGGTTAAATAAGTCTCTATCGGGTAGCCTAGGAATCTGACCACCATTTATAACTTTGTTTTGGTGGAGAAATGAAATCTAAATTCTAAATAATTATCTTTAGGGGGAACTTCCATCAATAAAATCTTTAAGATTGTCCTCTATAATGTCTTCATTATAATGCTCAAACATAATTTCTTTGGTCAAAAAAAAAATCAGTAAACTCTTCATAATACACATTATGGCTCTTTTAAAAAATCAAATCTAAAAAGACTGAATTTATTTTATTGAGTCCTTTTTGAAAATATAGGCAGTACCAAGGCTCAGTGCCTGTAGCTCAGCAGCTAGGGCACCAGGCACGTAGTACAGAGCCTGGTAGGTTCAAACCGAGCCCAGGCCTGCCAAACAAGGACAACTACAACAAAAAAATAGCCGGGCATTGTGGCAGGTGCCTGTAGTCCCAGCTACTTGGGAGGTTGAGGCAAGAGAATCACCTGAGCCCAAGAGTTAGAGGTTGCTGTGAGCTGTGATGCCACAGCACTCTATCAAGGGAGACACAGTGAAACTGTCTCAAAAAAAAAAATAGGCAGTTCCTGAGTTACAAACATCCAACTTACATACAGTTCACACTCAGGAGCAGAGTAAGTCTCCGAGTTAAAAACATCCGAATGATGTATGACTCACATTGAACAAATGGAGGCAATTACACATAATAGGTAAATATACCTGTTCCAACTTACATACAAATTCAACTTAAGAACAAACCTACAGAACCTTTCTCATTCGGAACTCGCGGACTACCTGTAAGCATCTAAAACAACTTTGTTTTGCTTCAGTGACAGATAGGAGCATGATCTAGAAGCCTAAAATCTTCACCCAAAGTCTTACCAGCCAGATTTCTCATTTTTTTGAGATCACTTGAAGATAAACTCAAATAGTCAAGTCAGTTGGGAAAGAAACAGAACCAGTCATACTAGCTCCTGGTCCTTGCAGATTCTTCTTTGGTTGGAGGTAAAAATGTGTTTTGCCTTTGTTTCTGAAACTCAGATCATTCTCTGGCATTTTGTGTGATGGGAAAGGGTATTTGAACATTGATGAACATCCCAGAATGGAGGTTGTTACCTCAGGGGTAGGAAACAGAGAGTGGAAGTGACTTGGCCAAGATCACGTTTGGAGTTACAGCAGAACCAGGCATAGAACTGGTTTCCAGGAGGAGAGAATTAAAGCCAATTTCCGCTCGAGGGGGTTGACTCCATCTGGAATTCCTTAAGCATCACATGGGGAATGGCGATAAAGAACATGCCACACAGGCCGAGGAAAGGGACGAGACAGGTATACAAAGTGAAGAGGTGGAGGGGTGACATCAGTAATATGTATCGATCACCTGCCCGGTGCCAGGAATTGTGCCAGGTGCTTTGCACTCATTACCTTATGTAATCCTAAAAAAGTCTACCCAGTAAGGGTATATATATTTTTTTTCATAGATAAAGTCACTGAAACCTAGTAAAATTAAATAAATTGCTCAAGGTCACACAGATAGTTATGTACTACCGGAGATCCAAGATTCAGACCTGCCTTGAGGCCTTTGTTCTTTCCAAGTGTATCTGCTTCTCCCAAGGGGCTGGAAGTCACGTGAGGAAGAAGTGGGAATGTTTAGCCCAGAGAACGGAAGAGTCTAGGGGAAGTGGCAGTGGCCTTCACACTTTCTGAGAGTTCTCAGAGGCAAAAGGGACGACCATGCCGGAACTGCGGGGAAGCATGTTTCACATCAGCAGAAGGAAGGGCTTTCTAACAGCTGCTTTCTATGTTTTTTTATTGTTTTTGTTTTTATCAAATCATAACTGCGTACATTGATGCATTTCTGGGGTTCAGTGTTCTGACTTGATATACAATGTGAAATGCTTACATTGAACAGATGAACACATCCATCACAATTATGTTCTTTTCTGAATAGTTCTATGTAGAACAGAATGTCTTGTGGGGGTAGCAAGCTCCCTGTCCCTGGACGCATGTAATCAGAGGCTAGTGGATCACTTGGGGAGGCCAAAGGAGGGATAGAGGCCCTCTTAGTGCCACTTTCTCTGAAAGTACCATATGACACCTTAGCAGAGCTGTTATCAATTCAACATTCGAGACAATGCTATTCCCTTTTTTTGACGATAATGCTTTAAATTCTGCTTGTTCTTGATCAGACGTTTTTCCCAGAGAGCTGACCCCAGTGGGAACCCTGGGGTAAATTTGCACTGTCCTGTGGGTGCTCAGGGGACCATGAGACAGGGATGAACATTCTGGAAATGGACAAACCAGGGAATGAATGTGATCAAGCAAATCTCTAACTTGTTGGCTATTTCTAACTTGTTGGCTAGGCTAAGCAGAGCCAACAAATTTCTTTAACCCAAGCCCACTCAGACCCTTCAATAAGGAAGGTTTGCAAACTCCGGTAGGGAGATTTTGTACCAAAAATTCCCAAACTGTTTGAACCAGAGAACTTCTTTTTCCATCCCTAATAATACCCACTAGCACTGCAAGAGACCTCAGAGTTCCTCAGGACACAGTCTGGGAAATCCAGGAGATAAGACGAGGGGCTTCCTAGGCGGAAGGATCCAGGTTCAGGTTTTTTCCCTCCACTGGCTGCTCTGACCCTCACTTCTCTCATCTATGAAGAGGAGACAGCAATGATGATGTCAGGATGGTTGGAAGGATGCAAGGGAAAAACGGCTGAAACACGCCAGGAGTGGGCCTGACACCTATGGAGGCGAGAAATATATGTGGGAGCTGTTATTTATGACCTCGTGGGCGTTAAGTGTATTACTTCATAAGGTCATTGTGAAGAGTAATGCAGTAAGACATCGACTAATGTGTGTAAAGCACTTGGCATCGGGGTGGGGGGGCGCCTTCTAAAGGCTGGTTTGCCTCCCTGCCTCTTCTCCCAGGGCGTTAGTAGCTAGCTAGTAGCAGATTTCCTGTACCGGGAAGCCATAGACTACTTAGAACGTGGAGCATTTCCCATCTGCTTATGGCTGTTCTGGAGAAGGTGACATTCTAAGCTTCATCAGGCCCCTGAGTTTTTAAGTAATTGAAGCGCTAAGGATCTGAAGTGACTCACCCCGTGCTGTTTATTCTGGTCTCGTTTGCACAAAAGAAAGGAAAATCACCAGTTCTAACCACCCACTGCAAAATGTTAGAGATAAGAATAGCTGGAGAAAACACCGAAAATAATTCCTGGGGCCTGGTTTGGCTCTTCCTTTCACGGGCGGGGTTGGAAAAACACGCCCGGCAGATCCTGAGTCATCAAATACAGTAGCCTCCCCCACCCCGGTTATCACTGCGTCCCCTGAAGAGGTGAGGCAGAGAGGAGAGTGGGTTGGAGGAGGGGGAGAGACGCCCTGAGCAACCTGATGAGGTTCACTATCCCCGCTGTAAACTGGAAAACGGGTTTTAAAATCTATCATTGAGTGAATACCTACTGTGTGTGAAGTGTGCGGCCACATACCCAAAAGAGGAGAGAGTTACACGGCGCCCCAACCAGCCAGAGCTTGGCTAGTAATAACGAGAAGAAGAATAAGGTAAGCTCACACATAATAAGCGTCTGCTGGCAGCTTGGCGTGTTCTATTCTACATCTCTATGACAGCCCTTCCTTTAAGGTAGAAGTTTTTACCCACCTTTTGGGAAAGGCGAAGCAGTGGCTCATTCGCCCAACAGACTTTGAGGTTCACTGTGCCCGGCACTGGGCTGAACTCAGGAACGCACAGAGAACACCTGCTCTCAGCTGAGTGGAGCGGTCAGGTGACTTTCCCAAGGGCATGACATCAGGAGTGGGGCACAGGTGTCTGCCCGGCCTTCTGCACCCCAGACCTGGGTCCACCCCTGTAGCACCAGGAGGCCACTTTCAATCCAACCTGGTCAGCCTCCTGGATCCCCAGGAATGAGACATAAACCTCACTCGGAGGCCGTCGTTGTACTGATTGAGAATGCAGCCTGTGGTTCTGTGCCAGAGTCAACAGTACGGCTAATTTATTTTAAATAAAAATGTTCAAAAGCATGAATTGCATTATGTAGCAAAGAAGACTTTGTCTTTACCATTACGGGAGATTTTGCTGCAGAAATTACCATACTACTACACAGAAATCTGATAAGGCTGTGCATACTGTGTAACACCAGAGCTGGACCTGTGTCCTCAGGGCCCCTTTCTCAAGACATCTCAAAGGGGGAGCTGCTGCTCAGCATGCCCTTGGGCCAGGACAGCCTTACCACTCTAGAAGTCTCTGTAGGGAAAGAGAAAGGAAATAAGCCTGTAGAGATTTACCTCCATTATCTCATTCCATCTCACAAGACTACAAAGTAAAGCTCTTATGTAGGAGAGAAATCCAAGGTTCAAAGAGAATGAGCCCTGAGTTGCCAGGAAGAGAGGGAACCTGTGCTCAGACCCAGCTCTGTCTGGAGTTAGTCTGGAGTTGGTTTCTACAAGATCAAGCTGTCAGTTCCTTTCTTTTTTGGTTTCCAACCTACTCTGGGGCAGCAGTGGGCACAGACGGTTTGAGACATTCAGCACAGCAGCATATGGGACAGGGCAAACAGTCAGGAGCTGAAGACTCAGGCTCTGGCCTGGCTCAACCATAACAAAGATGGTGATGAGAAATAGAACACTCAATCACGCTGAGCCTCATCTGTAAAATGGGCACATGCAAGCATGTGTTTGTGTGTGTGTGTGCATTTCACAAACATACAAAAGCAAATGACAGTATCACAATTTTCATCCACCTTTTTAAGGACAGGTTCCTGCAGAAAGAAGCCCAGCTTTATATACTTGAGAGTTTCCCCGAAACCACTGTACTTTTGTAACCCTCTCACTTTTCCACCCTCCGCCTTCCACATTGATCTGGCCTGGCTGTCTGTCAAAGGGAAAAGCCTCCGGGAAACGGTGCCTTTCCCCGTCCAAGAGCAGGGCCTCTCATGAGACCGAGCCAGAGTTTTGACTGTGCTCTCTCCCGTGCTAAGCTGCTAAGTGCTCACCCAGGGACTTCCCGAGGCTCCAAAAAAGAGTTGGCCTCCTGTCTTCACCATTCTTGGTGGACAAGATGCGGGCATTTGGTCCATGTATGCACTTACATTTTGTGTATAAATACGTGTGTGTGCGTGCATGCGCGCATGTGTATACACACAGAAACAATGTTAATACAGGTTTTTTTTTCCTTTCTTAAAATGTGTATACACATTTTTGGCACCCTCTGTTTATACCTGAAAGGGTGTATCTAAGTTATATTTTGTCCATTCAAATTACCTTTTTATTTACCCTGACATTTAAACCTGCAAAAAATACACAAATTAGCAATCATAAATGATCTGACAGTCAACCAGTTCCCCATGCCAGCAACCTGGGAATTCCTTCTACTTAGCCTTCCACATTCAATTAATTTGCAAGACCTCTGGATGCTGATTTCCCACCCATATCTCCCCCTGCCCCTCCCTGCAACCCCCTCCCTCCCCACTGACACCTGTTCATTGTTTCTCACCTCAGTTATTGGAGCCACGCCCTGACCGGCCCATCACTACCCCTACCCACAGTATCAATCAAAGCACCTACCATCTCGCCTCCACTCTGCATCCAGAGTGGGCTTCATTAAAGCCAATCCAGATCCTCCCCCCTTTAAAACTCTCTCAGGGCTTCCCATCACCTTCCAAATACAATCCAGACCCCACAGCATGGCAACTACAGTCCTCGGTGAGCCCAGCTGTTCCCACCCCGTCTTTCTCCTCCCCTAAGCACACCGCCCTTTTGCCAGGCCAAACATTGAGATGGCTCCTTGAACCCCACACACTCTCAGCATCTCTCTTTCCACTCTTTCCAAATACTCCGTGGAGCACCTTTGTGTCCCCTCCTTGTCTAACACCTCCTGGTAGTTGAGGACATCTTGCCTTCCGTGATCCTCCAACACACCCTGTACCAACAGGCCTGAAGGTCTGTGCACTCCAGACCACACCGTCCCTCACCTCACACCCACAAGACACAGCCTGCTGAATGCACAGATGACCCCTCTCTTGATGACTTCAGAGTTTTTGCTTAGAGATAACGACATCTTTAACCATAAAAGCTGAGAACAGAAAAACCAAAGCCGCTGCCTGTCAATGGTCATTTGGAAAAGAATGTTCTGTGTCTCTGAAATGATGACGGGAGTCAATGAGAAAACAGGAAGAATCTGTAGAACTTTAGTCAACATTTGACTTTTAGGTCATTGGACGAAGTGCTATAGACCTAAGTTTATTCGAAAGGACATTTTTTAAACATTATAAAAGTCACATGTATATTAAAAACATTTGGGAAAATACATAAAACATCATCCCTAATCCCGCAACCCAAATTTAACTGCTAATACGTTGGTTTATTTTCTTTCAGTTATTCTTTTCTCCAATGAGGCTTAAGGGTTTGGATTTTTTTAGTATCAGTTTGAGATTATTCTGCACGTACCCTTTTGCAAACCGCTCTTTTCCCTTATACCATTAGCATTTTCATGGTATTACTTACACATTATTCAATGACTACATAAAACTTCATTTTGTGGATCTTCCATAAATTACATCTCATTCCTCTACTATTAGATATTTAAATTGGTTCTACTATTCTTTATCCTGAATATTACTGGGATAAAAAAAAATTCAGGAATTCGTTAGGACAGATTCCCAGAAGCGGAATTACTGAGTCAAAGAGTAGGAACATTCCTTAGCTCTTGCTAAGTGCCACCTGTTTTCCAATCAGTTGCCCCAATTTGTTCTTTCCCCAGAACGATGTGAGAATCCCCATTTTGCCACACCTGTTTCCACATGTGATCATTCTTTTAAAATATCTATTCTATGCTGACTGTTGAGAACCCATCTCACACTATTTTTCTTTTCCCTTTGGATGAAGAATGAGATCAACTCTCTTCTGTATATGTACTTACTACGTGTATTTCCTTATTTGCGAATTGCTACAAAGATTCTCCTTCATTTGAGGAACACATCTCAGCAGAGAAAGAGCCTGAGCTGGGCACACAAACTCAATCCCTGCCTCCCTTTGACAGCCATGTGACTTGAGGTGTATGTCTGTGTTCCTGAGTTCTATTCCGTTGTCTGTGAAATTAGAACCCTAATCCCTTCCTTCGCAAATTTGTTGTGAGAACTAAGAAGGCAGCAACTCTCACCGGCCTCGCTCAGCAGCCGGTGTGCAGCACATGTGCAATTTCAGTCCCCTTTTTCCTTCTTCTTGTACCTTGCAGTTTCTGTCATTTCCTGGGGTGATCACTCAGGTCCCCAGTACTCAATGATCAGCGGCATCAGCAGCATCACCTGGGAACTTTTTATAAATGTAGAGTTTCAGGCCACACCTGGGGCCTATCACATCAGAATCTGCATTTTAACAAGGTCCCCGGAGTAATTCGCATGTAAGTTGAAGTTTGAGGAGCCCGGCTTGGGACTTCCAGATTTGAGGGGGATGTTGTGCTTTCCAGGCACAACAGCCAGCACCAGCCTGAGTGTGATGAGGTAGATTTATGAGCCTGGTGCTCAGGAGCCCTGACATGCCCACACACACACACACACAGCTTCTGTCAGGCCTGGAAGACATAGGGGATAAACTGATTCACCCAGGCTCCAGAAAGACAGCCCCGCAGGACACAGTCCCTGGGAAGTCAGCCACCAGGCCAGCAGGTCAGCGTTGTACTCCGTGTTGAGAAAGGGGTGAAAAGCAGGGAGTGCAGGGCAGCCTGGGGTGCAGGGCAGATGTAGACCCGCCAGTGTGGAGCCCCTGACGATGCATCTTGTAGGCATTCTAATTTGCAGCAAGGTGCCCAGAGCTGCTGGCAGAGGCCTCGGATGGGCGGCAGGGATGCTTCTGAGCTTGGCGAGCAGGCCCTTGGCTATTCAGGGCCCAGTCGTTGTGCACACTGTGCCTCCTCCGGACTGGACAGGAACTTGTCAGAACACCAGAGGAGTGGGCAGGGGGAGGCAGGCACAGTTTCCGGTCAAGCATCACTTGCTGCGATGGGCAGGGGGAGGCAGGCACAGTTTCCGGTCAAGCATCACACCTGAAAAGAATGACAATGGCACATCCACCTGGATCATAGGAATGTCTTATTCTCTCAACCTGTGAGAAGCTGCGTGGGGCAGGAGAGGAAGTCAGCACTCCCCGACCTGTACCTCCTAGTTAGGCTATCTCGGCAAGCCTTCCGCAACCTTCTGATAAGTAACCCCATTTTCCTGACAAGCAAACTAAGGCTCAGAGACATAGACAGCTAGGACGTAGCCTGCCAGAGGCGAAGGGGGCGAGCTCTCCAGCTCCTAAAAGCTCTCATCACTTGCTGGCAGAGTAGGAAGGTGAAGCTGAAAGTGTCTAAGATAAAGCCCCAAAGAGGTAACACCCTCTTGAACTAGGGCGAAAGCCTTCAGAAACCAAGGTCATGGTCTTCCAGTTAAGCCGCACTGTGACCCACTGAGCTTTATTCCCATGCCTGAACTCACCACTGTTGCAAGGTGCAGTTCAGTGGCCAGAGCTGTCAGAGCTCTAACTGGCCTCCAAAGAACGGTTTGGTCCACTTAGCCCACCACTGCCAGACCCTCATCTTCTCTCCCCATTCCTCAAACTACCAGGGAGGAACCAGCCCGGGGTGCAGGGCAGAGGATGTAGACCCACCAGGGTGGAGCATCTGATGACGTATCTTGGGGGTATTCTAATTTGCTGCAAGGGGCCCAGAGCTGCTGGCAGAGGAGCCTCTTGCAAGCTCATCTTCAGAGCCTTCAAATTTGCAGACTGCCAAGACTTGCTTCTGATCTTCCCAAGGTTTTTTGTTTGTTTGTTTTGTTTTTCCATCTTTAGTTCCTAGGACGCATCCATGCCCAACCTCTAGCCCCGGCAGCCAGAAAAATCTTCCCAAGTTAATGTGCCTTGGAGCATCTCCCTAAGGGACAAGTACCCAGCCTGCACAAGCCTCCTCTTGGGGCCTCCGGACCCTGTCCGCCTAAAAGATGAACGCACAGCGTCTGCACACAGGACGTTTCGGATGCTCTTTCTGTGGGCTCGGTATTCTACCCGAACTATGTTTGCTCAGCACATAAATATAAAAATGTGAGGGCTGGATCTGAGACGTTGCAACACCTCCACCAGCTCAGAGAGAAACAGTCTTCATCCAAGATCATGGAGCAAGTGGCTGGCAGAGCTGAGACAGAACGCAAGAGCCTGAGCCCGGGCTGGCCTCTGCTACTCAGCTGTGTCCTGGCCTTCCCTCGGGGGGCAGAGGGACACTCGTCCTCATTTTAAATTGCAATGGTTCAAATTGAAGTCGTGTGGCTGAGAGGAAGCAGAGAGTGGACAGCGGGGACAGAGCCCCTTGCCCAGGTCCCATGTGCTTAAAGAGAACGGAGAACACCAGCAGGTCCACCCAGTTCCTTTCTTGTATGTGACACATTTTTTAAAATTTCAAATTAGTATGAGCGTACAAATGTTGAGGTTACATTGTTCTCATTTCCAGGGTAAGGTTCCCTTTGTAGAAGAGCCCCTCCCCCAGGGGCGTGTTACACACCCACCCATGTGCACGTTAGGTGAGATCCCGCCTCACGCCCTCCCTGCTTCTGCCCGTCGTCCTCCCCCTCCCGCCTCCCTCTACCCCTATACTAGACTATATTTGTGTTTTATTGTTCCTTGAACATGGAATTATTTATATATTGGTTTCTTATTACTGTGGAGTACATTGGATATTTATTTTTCCATTCTCGCAATGCTTTACTAACAGGAAAGTATTTCGACTCCATCCAGGTAAATGTAAGAGATGTAAAGTCTCCATCTTTTTTCATGGCTGAATAGTATTCCATGGTATACATATACCACAGTTTGTTGATCTATTCGTGGGTTGATGACACACCCCATTTCTTTCTCACATTCACGTCTTGATTCATTTCTCTTCCTCTTGCTTTGGAAAGAGTCTAAGTCACCTATGCTGCTGTAACAAAGTCCCCAAAATGTAGTGACCTTTTGTCCTATAATGGGATAGTCACAGGTTTCAGGAATTACGATGTATATCTTTCAGGACTGGTATCTAGTCTGCTATAGACAATAACCAAATGCACCACAAACGTAGTGACTTTAAGCAACAGAAATTTATTCTCTCCAAGTCTGTAAATCTGAAATGAGTCTTGCAGGACTAAAATTGAGGTGTCTGCAGGGCTGTTCCCTTCTAGGGATCCCCAGGGAGAATCCACTCCTTGCCTCTTCCAGCTCTGGGGAGCTGCCAACATGCCTTGGTTTGTGGGCACATCACTCCATCCTCCGAGTCCATCATCACGTTGTCGTCGCCTCTTCTGCAGTCAAATCTCCTCCTGCCTCCCTTGTATAAAAACCACTGGGATTATACTGGGCTTACCCAGATACTCCAGGGTAATGTCCCCAGCTCAAGAACTTAATCACATCAGCTAAGTTCCTTTTGTCCTATAAGGGAATCGTCACAGGTTTCAGGGATTAGGATGTGGATATCTTTCAGGAATATCAATCTAGTCTACTATAGACAGTAACCAAATGCAGTTAAAACAGCATGATCCTTAGAGACAAACAGAGATTCACATCCTGGCTATGTGACTTTGAGCAAGTTTCTCAGCCTTCCTGAGATGACTCTCGTCTATAGAATGGAAGACACAATTGCTCCCTTTCTGGGTGCTGGCAAGGATCAGACATGATCCATGCCAAGCCCTCAGCACTATAGCTGGCACTCTGCAGGTACTTAACAGAGGCAGCCAGGAGCACCAGGAGGATCCTCAAACTCTTCTTCACTGGGAAGTAGGGTTCGTTGGTCTGGAGCAGCCTCGCTGATTTTAAAGGGTCAGAAAATGCTATCGGGGTACAAGAGCCCATTGTGCAAGCAGATCAGGCCTCTATTATCCTAGATATTAAGTTAGCATCTAGTCCATTTGGATTAGCTGGTAATGGAAGGGGCAGAGTGCTGATCTATGGTAAGAGAATTCTGAATAAGCGAGTCTGGGGTAATGTAATATTGGTTGGTAATATATGGAAGGAGCTGTCAGCTCTGCCTGTTTTCCTGCTGAGAAACTCCAGCAGGTCAGATCTTTGCTTTGATTTTTTTTTTTTTTCATTTAAGGAGATATTTACTTCTCTTTAGATTTCACTTTTCTGGGGGAAAGAAGAAAAAGAAAAGGGGAGGAGGAGCCAGTCATCTCTGATTTTCTAAACTACAAATCTGAATTTCTAACCACAGCTCTCAACTTCCTGAAGCCTTTGTCTTCATCACCAGCATTACTAACCCGCTGGTTTTTGAGACCTGGGCCCCTGAGCTCACCTTGAAGGTAACGTCCCCCAGTCCTTTGTGTGTGCTGCCTAATATCTGTTGGCTGGCTTTGGGGGGTGGAGGGTCTGAGTGCCCATGTCCATGGTGTAAATGTTCCTTCCCCCACCACGGCTGACTTCAAGTTATTGACATGTTATCCTTGAACACCGAGTCGAGAAGGGTGAGCAAATGAGATTTATTTTTCTTCCTCTTGCTCTGGAAAGTGTCTAAGTGTCCAAGTGCTGCTCTAACAAATTACCACAAATATAGTCGCTTAAAACAACAGCTGGCCCCATCGTCAGCTCCCTGCTCTGCTGAGGACTCTGTCCGCAGACCGCTTGCTCCATCGAAGGGCCGTGAACTTCTGTGCTGTTCTGCCCGCTGTCATTCAGCCTTGCACTCTTCCCATTTCCCACCAATCAAAATCCTCCTCGTTCCTCAACCTGGACGCCTCAAGTCCTCTATGTGAATTAATCCCCTCTTTCTCTGCCACCCCACAGGGCGTAGTTTACTCCTTTATTTGGCATTCCTTCCTCCTGTCTTGTAGTATGCAGCTAAGTCATCCAATGTCTGTCTTCCTGTCAAAGCCAGACAGCACGCTGGCTTGGGAAAGAGATTGGCCTTGGTTGAATCCCCCTAAGAAGCTGTGCATGACTCAAAGCCACCAGGTTCTCAACCAGGAAACAAAGGTACAAACCAATACCCTGTTTTCTTTTGCAGAACTCCTGGGAGCATATGTACAGAGCACCTAGGCAGGGCGGGTGGCACACAGGCGGTATGACGTTGGTCATGAATGGAGAGGCCTTCCTTGGGGAGGGGGCTACGGCCAAGTCTCATTCCTCTTCATCTGCCCCCACATCCCCTGGTACGTAGAATGTTCTTACGTAACTGGCACTTGTTGAAATGAAATGAAATCCCCCAGTAGGTGTGATGCAGGTAGAGACGGGGAGGGAATTGCGCCCTGAAAGGTCTGCAGCTGGCCTCCAGTCTCACCCATATGGGATGAGCTCTAACAGTCTCAGAGATTCTAGCTCAGTCTGGCAGCCTGGGATAGGGGGTGGGGGATAGGAGTGCAGATGGAGGGTTTTCATGGTGGTTTAATCTCGCAGGCATCATAGATAACTCGTAAATGTCAAAAGTGATGCACACAATTTAGAAGGCAGGAAGGAATCTGGAGATATTAAGATATTTACCGGACCACGTGAGGAAGTAGGCTCGGCTCAGAAGCTGCTTATATTTTCATTAGCAGAGGCTGAGTGAACACGAACAGCTTAAACTCTAATAGCAGCCTCTCATTTTCTTATGTGGGATTTGAGTACAGTTGCTTCATTATACAGCGTGATGCTGCCTGGTGGATCCTCCACCAGTGTCTGGGGGGCGGAGGACAGTGGGGCTGTGGGGAGAGGGCAGCTCAGAAACTTTCTTGGCTGCAGCCTCATGGATTGGGTCCCCAGGAGTGTGAAGGACCCCACCAATGGGCAGGCACATTTGCTGCACACGCTCCCAAGCGTCGCCTCTCTTCTCTCTTTCGCTTTAAGGTTAAATGTTAGAAATTTCTGGATTCTGCCCTCAAAGGCAAGACAGACCAAGTCAAGAGTTGCCGCCTATTTGGGGATAGTTTATGGGGAGCCAGATGGAATAGTTATACCAGAAGCTGGCTCAGGCTGGGCAGGAAGGGCAGCAGGTGGGGAGGAAGCGGAGGCAGGGGCAGCTGGTACAGTCAGATGATGCAGGAAGCCCAGTCCAAGGACACTAGCTATGTCCATGCACTCATTTACTCATTCACTTGCTCATTTATTCATCCTTTCATCCAACAGTTATTTATGGGACACTTAACTTGGGCCAGGCACTGAGGATATAAACAAAAATAGAGCAAATCTAAAACCTGAGCTCCTGGAGCTCAAGGAAGGGGTTCTTAAGCAATGTCCCTCCGAGGGACAACTGGCAGTGCCTGGAGACATCTTTGGTTTTCATACCTGGGAGAACTATTGTATCTGGTGGGTAGAAGCCAGGGGCTCTGCTACAAACTCCCTAAAATGCACAGGAAAGTCCCCCACCACAAAGAATTACCTGGCTCAAAATGTCCATAGAGCTGAAACACCATGGTCTAGAAGCTTTAAGGGGGACATCTCTTTCTATGTGGCATGGTTTTTTTATAAGGGCAAATTATTCATGTGGCCAACCCATCTAGATGCTCGTAAGTTGGCAAAAGATAAAATAGAAATAATACCTAAGTCAAGTTTTAAATATCACAACAACAAAAATAACGGCCTCTGTCTCTAACGGGATAAAAGACCGGGTGAAATGGTCAGAAGGTCTTGTTCCAGGGGTGCTGAGTGAAGCCTGGGGGTGCTGTGTGGGACGGTGGTTAAGAGCAGGGGCTCTGTGGGCTGTGGGGTTTAGGTTACGACTCTCTGCCTCTAAGTGAGTGATTTAGGGTCATTCTCATAACCGGCCAACAACTCATATGGTTCCTTTAAAGACACCTAGTTAGTCCAAATAAATACTCGCTAGAACATTAAATGGCAGCCAAAGGCACTGTCCACCCCACACCCTGTCCATTGCCGTCTTCTCCCTAGCTTATCAGTCATTCATTCATTCCACAAATATTTATGCACTCAGTGCTGAGGCTGCATCAGTGAACAACACCAACCATAAAATAGTCTGCGTTTTAGATGAAGAACAAGTTAATAGTAACAATAAATGGGACAATAATAATAAGCAAATGTTCCGCAGATACAGATTTTATGATGAAAATACGATTAGAGAACGGGAGAAGGAGTGGTTCCATGGGTCCGTCAGCAAACCCAACTCTAAGGAGGTCACTTTTAAGTTGAAACCCAAAGGAAGCAGAAAAAGTGAGCCAGGCAAAGCTCTGGGGGAAAGATCATTCCAGGCAAAGTGCCAGCAAGAGTAAAGGTTCCCCCAAGGGACAGACAAGCTCCCTGTGCTCAGAGAACAGAAGATGGAAGATTGGAGCCCCCAAGTCTGGGATTGGGTAAAGGGTAGCCATGCCTGAGTAAGGAGTAAGAACAGGCATCCCTGGGGGGAAGGGTCTAAGCATCGTAGATTATTTACCCAACCTGTAATCACACTCTTGACTCTAACCTTAGCCAGCACAAGATTTATAGCATTTTTTCTCTGATTCTTCACACCTTCACCAGCAAGTAAAATACACCTTCCCAAGCCCACCTCAGTTCCCATGAAACAGACACACCCAGGCCACCATAACCTTGACTTTCCCCAGTCCAGGGCTCAAGGGATGGGATACATTCTCCATTTATCCTTCCATTTACGCACTCACTGTGGAAGCCATCACTAAACCTGGTCTTAGTCTGGCTCCCTTAGAAGCAGACCCTGAATAAAAGACAAATAGTTTCTTTGGGAGACAATACAGACAGGGAAAGTAGGGATGTGTGACAAGGAAGGAAAGTGAATAAAAAATAAATACATTATTAATCAAGTTAGCACCACGGGCAACAAGAACTTTCATCCCACTGGGAACTCCAGAAGCCAGGATGGAACTTGCACCTTCAGTGATCCCACCTGAAGGGGGAGGGCCTGGGGATATTTACGTACCCCCAAGAGTTTGGTTGAGGACAGCTGCTGAGACCGTTTGCTTTCCAGCACTTCTGGCCAAAGAGGGCTCTTGGTGTCAGAGAAAGCCCTTGGAGGAAGAAACGCAGGTGCTGACAGTTGCAAATGGGGCCAGTGTGCACTAAAACGGTTAAGTCCAAGGCGACATGGGCAGGACACTGACAGCATCTGCTACCGAGCTGCTTTTTTTTGCTCAATGCCATGCTCGGTGCTAAGAATACACAGACGAAGATGGTCGGGTTCTTCCTCTCCAGGAACTGACAATCTGGCCCTGTTTCTTTTCTCATCTATAATACAGGTCTAATAGTAATAAGCCCTGCCACCCGGGGACGTTTTGAAGATTTAATGACATGACACATAAGAAAACCCTTGTGCAAATGAATTGTGGGTGCAGACTTTAGATGTCATTATCTCCACACAGCGAGTCACTTTACTTTCTGCAACCTTAGTTGCCTCCATCTGTCAAATGAGAATAAGAATATTTGCTCTGCTTACTTCAGACAGCCATCATATGCTTTAAATGAAACAAAGAGTGTGGGCGCCCCAGAACACCACTGAAACGTGAACCACCACTCACCACCTCCATCCATCCTCTTTGTACGAAATGAATCGCTTGGGCGCAGGGAATGATGCTGCTTTATAAGCCCCTCTCCTCAGAGCGGGGAGGGTACCTGGCATTTTGCTCATGCCCAGTAAAAATCAAAGCCACATCCATTGTCTCTGGGAAGTGGGGAGGCCGGAATTATGAAGCCCAGTTTACAGATGAGCAACCTGAGGCCCAGAGGGAAAGAGAGTCACCTGCTAGGAAGGAGCACAGCCAGGGACAGGACCCTGATCGCATGGCCCCCAGTCCAGTTCACTTTCTACTGCTACCCCTGGGAAAGACTGTTACAGGGGTACTCAAAACACAAACAAAAATGTTGGTGTCTCCTAGGGGCAAACCACCCTGCTGACACTCTGGCAATACTAATCTCTGGAAACTCATCCAGGGGCAGTTTGAAAGCAGCTCATCCAATAGGGAGGGTAACCTTGGAATTTCACCCTGGATCCAGCCTGTGTCCCCTGAGATCCTCATCTCCCCGCATCAGAAACACCCACACCCATGGAAGGACGCCCTACTTTGGATTGGGCACACAGCTGAGGGCTTGTCAGGGGGTGGAAAGGGGAAGACAGCCTCATCCAAGGAGAGGGACAGAATCAACAACGTCTGAAAGTTCTATGTTCATAATGCCGGTGAGAAATCCCTTTCAGGACATAACATTGGGCAACCGATGGACCTTGGTTCAAACCCCGGTGCCTCCATTAGTCAGAAGACTAGCATCTTGGTTTCCTCCCCGGAATAGCAGAAACACTGTTCACTGCATTGGATTTTAAACATATTAAGAGGATTATGGATGCAGCGCAGCCAGCGGGGGCCTGGCACGTGCTAGGTAGTCAACAAGTGGTGGCCTCCCCTTTCCCCTCCCTCCCCCCAATCTCAGAGCTGATCATGCCTGGGTCGGCTGGCTCTTTTGACCTGGTCCCAGAGAAGAACTTGAGGATTTACGAGGCAATACCAAACAAGCATTTCTGTTTCCTGGGAAGCATGATACTGCTGTTTTGAGAGCAAAAAAATATTAAAATTCAGCCCTCTCCCTGTCATCTCCATCTGAGTCTCCAGGAGGCCTCCCGTGGCCCTCCTGCATTTTCATCACTCTGGTGGGTTTCATTATGGGCCCTAATTCCTGGAAACTCACCTCCCATCCTGACCCTGAGCGCCTTTGATTTGAAACATCAATCACGGTTTAGTGTTGAGCTCTGTTTCCATGTAGCCACATATACTCTCCTCGCCAGATCTGAACTGTGGTCCCGGAATGGGGTGTCAGGGGTCCACATGGCCCAGGGAAGAATGAATGTCAGCCCAACCTAGTTGTCCCCTGCCGCCATTGCTGTGGGAATATTCTGCCAAGAAACAGCACAGCCTGCAGGGGCCCAGCCCACCAGGAGCTCTGATGGGAAGAAATGATGTCATATTACCAGGCCGGGATGGAGGTGGCAGGCCCCAACCAGAACCGAATGGCTGGCTCCATCGGACAGGAGGCCAGTTGTGCAAATCACAAGGCCCAAGGAACTTATGCAAATTCTAGTCAACACTTCCTAAAGCACATTCAGGTTGTTACAGATATTTTACCTACAACACAGAAGTGTTTGTTCCCTAGCAAATATGTTTGAAAATACTAAATGATGGGAGGTTGAACACTGCCCTTTCTGGTAGTGCTCGTTAGGACCTTTGATAAATACATTTG
This sequence comes from Perodicticus potto, assembly GCA_963574655.1. Lineage (NCBI taxonomy): Eukaryota > Metazoa > Chordata > Mammalia > Primates > Lorisidae > Perodicticus > Perodicticus potto. Next base: position 133,446 of record CAUYRH010063610.1, on the reverse strand, counting down.
CTTGTGGCTTTCCAAATTTGCTTACAAGGCTTTATCAATTGTTTTTAAACTGCAAACCATTTTTTTCTTCCCAAAGAGTACCCAAAGGAACCGGTGTTTCCCAGAACATATCTTGGGGATTGCTGGTCCAGGCTGGCAACATTTCCAAGAAGCACAAGGCGTGAATTTGTCAGTGTGCTGTTCTCAGAATCAGGCGAGGCGAGGAGAGCACAGCGCTAGGTTTGAAGATAGAGGATAAGGGCCCAGGGATTTGGGATTTGGTCTGTGGAGCCAGGCGCCCCTTCCAGCAGAAACTCGAGTTGATATCTGCCAACTGAGGACAGAGAGAAAGCTGCAGAGCCCACAGAGCAAGGACTAGAGCGGAGAGCCCATTGCATGCTAATCAGCTGACGACAGAAAGCTCTGTAGCAGTCAGGACACTTTTAGGCACAAGTGAGAAAATGCCCATCAAAGTTATTTAAATAAACAAAAGGAATGGCCAGGTCTAAAAGAAGGACCCAGCATTGGAGATGGAAACCATGAGAGCAGGTCAAAGCCCACCTCTCAGAGGGGAGAGGACCTAAGCCTCTCTTACCCTGACACCTCACTAGGTCTGACTTGTAGAAAGTAGACACACGGACTACAAGCCAAATGCCAACCAAATATCAGTTTAACTCAAGGCCAGGTGTGTGCTTAATACCTCCCAAAATGCAGGGTTCTCTGGCCTGAGCCAGATTAGGGAACATGGCTTACCTGAGGCTCAAATAGATGTCTGATAACCCTCATCCCTGACTTAGAACTTGGACCCTGCCTGGGGCAGTCAAACAGACTGTGAAAACCCCACTCAGCCAGACACTAACATGCCAGGGTGCTCAGCTGTGGGCAGGGAGCAGAACAGTAAGTGCTCAGGTCTGCAGTATACATCCATGGGAGCAGGCGGGTTCCAGAAAAAGAATAAAGGCAGAGCCCGTCACCCACTCCTGGAGGACACTGCTACTCCCCAGAGTAAAGAGGAGTAGCTGGTAGTAAAGGCTAGCCGCCCCCCTCATAAGATCAGCTCCTTTCTCTAAATGGGTAAAATAAAAAAGGGAGCATAGGAGTGGATGGTGCAGCCTTAGAACTTTCCCAAGAGGGCAGAAGGACTGGAGAAAGTTCCCTGCTTTCCTGGTGAGAGTGAGCATCTGAGGAGAGATGGAAAATATTTCTCTGCATCATTCTACAAAGGTCCATTTGCTTCTCATGAGGCTCTAATTAGTTCCCTAGCTGTGCGGGCTGGACCCAAGATGGAACCCAGGACTGGGCTGGATCAGAGGGTTGTTACCCAGAATGACTAAAACAAATATGATCTGAAAAAGTATGTGGGTATACACAGGGACCCATTACTGTGTGTCAGATACTCTGCTAAGCTTTGGGACAAGAAAAACTCACTGGGTGAGGTCTTGGCCCTGGGACCACATGCGGTCTAGGGCAGAAGACAGACTTGGATTCTAGCACAGCGGGACAAGCATAAGGAAGGGACTATGGGCGCTCAGAGAAAGGAGCTCCCATGTTTCCATGGTGGAGTCAGAAACGATCCCGGAAAGAGCGAACATTCCAGTCTTACAGCCACAGAAGCAGAGCTGCTTCAGGCAGGTCCTGATCTACAGTTCTCTCCTGTTCCCTGGGCCCTGCCTGAGGAGTTCCTCATGCTCCGTCCTGGCCAGGCCCTGTGGCTTTGGTGCAGAGTGCTCCTCTAAGCCCTCTGGCCTCTGTTTTCCAACAGCCATCTTTCCTAGGTCCTTAGTCAAAAGAACCCCAGGACACAGTCCCAGTTTAGCACCTGCAGAGCCCCTGAGCTCTCGGAGCAGGCAGCACGTGCCACCCTTTCTTGCCAAAGCTGAGCACCATCTGTGGCTTTCTTCTCTGTGACTTTGGAAAACCGGTGTGACCAGGGCGCAGAAGGGCAAGAGGCCAGGTTGGTCCTATGTGTCCAAGGAGCAGGGCAGGTCCCAGAAGAAGAATGAGACAGAGCCCATCACCCACTCTGAAGGACATTACACCCCCCAGAGTAAAGGGAGACCGATAAGGGTCGTCCCCCTCCCCCAAATCTGGGAGCCTCAAGGAACAAGCCTTAAGTGAAAGGATTAAACTAAGTAAAACAAAAAGGAGCCTTTTAGACCCCTGTGTTATTTAGGAAGATAATGATGAAAACTGCAACTATATCTTAAAGTCACGTTTTCCTTCTATAGAAACTCTTAATCTGATTTTTTTTTTTTTTTTGAGGCAGAGCCTCAAGCTGTCACCCTGGATAGAGTGCCGTGGCATCACAGCTCACAGCAACCTCCAATTCCCGGGCTCAAGCGAGTCTCCCGCCTCTGCCTCCCAAGTAGCTGGGACTACAGGCGCCCGCCACAACGCCCGGCCATTTTTTGGTTGCAGCCATCATTGTTGTTTGGCGGGTCCAGGCTGGACTCGAACCCGCCAGCTCAGGTACACGTGGCTGGCGCCCTAGCCCATTGAGCCACAGGTGCCGAGCCTGATTTTAAAGATGTACCTGCATTAATGAAGGAATGGGACTCTGTGCGCACACCTGCTTGGCAGTTTGTGCCTAGCCCTAGACCAGCTGGGGTCCTGCTGCACCCCCTAGTGGGTCCCTGAGGGGAGGCATTGACCTGCTGGCCGCACCTTGCACACCTAGGCAGGGAAAACAATCCCAGGGAGTGAAGTCCCCTGCTCCACACACACTGCTCCCCATCTCACACTCTAGTTCTTCCTGCTCTCAAACCCCATTCAAAATATTCCCTGGAGAAAAAATCCATTCCTGCTTCTAGCAGCCTAGTTATGCCAAAGACCATCATTTCCTTCCAAAAATGACCACACAGAACAGACCCACAGTGTCACCGGGGACAGCTGGCCAATGTTCTATTATTGCTGGTGTGACCAAGGACTGCTCGCCCCTCACTGTGGTACCCATCTACGTCACTGGTGTTTGTGGCACCTGCCAGCTCCAGGGTGCTGGGGGTCCGCTGCGAGTAGCTTCTCCCCTAAAGAAGATTGGAAAAGGACAGTGTGATCCGTGCAATGCCTACTGTGGCAGGCACTGCCATAGGTACAGAGGACACAGCACTTAACAACATAGACCAAAATCCATGCCCTCGCTGCGTGGAGGAGACATGAAACAAAGAGGACAAATAAGTAGAATATATAGTATGATGAACAATAAGTGCTAAAAGGAAAATAAATCAGGGGAAGGGAATATGTGTTCGGAACTGAAATTTTAGATAAGGTGGCCAGAGAAGGTCTCCCAAGAAGGTGGCGTTTGTGAAAGACCTGGAGGAAATAAGGAAGCTGGCCCTGTGGCTCTGGGGGAGGAACATTCCAGGCAGAGGAAACAGCCAGTGCAAAGGTCCTGTGGTGGGAGACTGCCCGGGATATTCAAAGAACAGTGGAGGTGGACTTGGCAGGTGGCAGGGCCCCTACTATGGAGGGCCTTATAATAGTGGTAAGGAATTTGCCATTCCTCAGACTGTGGCAGGGAGTCATTGGAGGGGGCAGGCAGAGGAGTGATGCCATTTCACAGGATCACTGAGAAGGAACTGAGGGAGAAAAGATGGAAGCAAGCAGGGAGATGACCCTCGTGTGGCTGCGGCAATACCCAGGTGAGGATGGAGGTGATGAGAAGGGGGCAGACTTGGAGTCTGTCTCGAAGCTAGAGCTGACAGAATCCCAGCCAGAGCAGGTGGATGGGACGAGTAACAGGTCAATCCCGCAGCTGTTGGTCTGAGCAACGGGAAGATGGTGCTTCCACCTGCTAAGAAGGGAAGGAAGAGCGGGTTAGGGAAGGGCCACCGGGAGCTCAGTTTTGGAGAGGCTCGGTCATCCGAGTGAGATATATAAGTAGGCATTTGGGTGTGTGCGTGTAGAGGTCGGGGGAGTGGGCCAAGCCTGATTCATTTGTGAATCCTTGGCATATAGATTTTTAAATCTCACTGGACAAGTTTTCCTGGGGGATGAGGGCTGAGTCAACAAAGACATACGTTGTTGACCATGCCAGGCACTGTGACAGCTGTGAGACACGGAGGCAAAGAAGATGAAGAGGAAGAGGAGGAAGAGGAAGCAGCCGCAGCAGCAGCAATGTTAGCGTAATTCGGTCATAAATAGATGATTCCGGAGGGAGGCTCAGGGGTCAAAGGGAAAGCTAACCCTGGAAACCTTCTAGAAAGGACCCCTGAGCTCACCCTCAGGCAGTGATTTTCAACCCAGGTGCCACAGCACCCTGCTGTGCTGTGAGAGGCCCCTAGGTGAGCCTCAAAAACATTTAAAGAGCATTAATTAAATTACTTTCAAAAGAAGTTCAAAGCACAGTAAGTGTATTCTTTTTATTACTCTTTTTTTTTTTTGATCAACATAACTTAAGTGTGCCAGAAGTTTAACTAAAAGTTCAAGCATGCCATGAGCTAAAAAAAAAAAAAAAAAATGTTGAAAAACACTGCCCTAAGGGGAAGAGGGGTTATTTAGGAACAGATGGTGGAAAGGTACTCAAAGTAGAGGGATCAGCATGTGCAAAGCCAGGAAGGTGGGACAGAGCATGGGGCTGGGACAATGAATGCCTAAGGAAGAGCCAAAGGGTGTGGTGAGGCTGGAAGGGGAGAGGATCAGGAAGGTGGGGGACAGGTCTCAGATGCATTAGTGGGACGAGTGTGGACTACTGAAAGACTGCACTCATGAGAATGTCATGGTCAGCTTCATTTTGTTAACAATCAGATTATTAACGGAGACATGTGACTTGTCTCCAGGTTGGGGATGGTGGTCAAGGTACTTGTGTGAAGAGTCTTTATGAGAGAGAGGAGTCATCTATTTCCGAGCCTGCTACTTTTTTTTTTTTTACATACACATGTGTTTATTTGGTTTCCACTTTTTGCCTTCACAGAATTAAAAAGGCTTAAAATTTAATAACAATAACGATGTTTAAGATAAAGACTAGAAACAAAAACCTTGTAAAGAATGAATGAAGATAAATACATTCAGAAAAGAAATCAGACAATTACTGCACCGAAATATTAAGCACTATTAATAATAATAATGCAAAGAAAGTAACATTCACATTGTCAAATAAGAGTATGTCTATTATAGAATGCTTTGACTCTGAGGCTCAGTATGGAGGCATCAGTTAACTTCTTTTTTTTTTTTTTTTCCAAACCAAGCCTGCTACTTCGTTCATAGCTTCCTTGAAGCTAGAAATGTGTTTACCCAATGGCAGGGCCACGTTCAGGCTCAAGGGAAGGGGAAAGACAACTTAAAATGTATTGATGCTGCTACGTTGTTTTGTTTACATCACTCCATTAGCCCCCCAAGTCACAGTGCGTGAGAGGTTTGAATGCCCCTGTTTCATGCAGCAGCCAACAAAGGCTCAGAGAGTTTGTGTATCAAGTTCAAAGTCACCCAGCCCAGATGTGAGAAGCTAGGATTTGAACCCCGGGGTGTGGGTGCCTTCCCTGATACAGCATTTCCTGATGAACATTTCCCCATCTGCTAAGATCACACAATTCACAGGGCAACTAATGATTAAACAAGTTGGCTAAGTGCTTCTCACGCTTGAGACAGTTGTCCTTTCCTTGACATGCTGTGGATAGAATTTAAATATTGTCTTTCAAATCAATGCTCATTTTATTAGGAAGCATTTAGAATGAGCCATTATACCATCACAGGAGATTTTATTACTGGTCCTTAATAAATGTTAAATGCCTGAGAGGATTATGAGCCCACAGTGTGGGGATGGTCCCACCGGCTCCCTCCTCTACAGTCTCGATCATAAAATCAGCTGAGGAATTTGTTAACAGACTTATCGTTTATCCTACTTTTAACTGGCATGATGCCAGAAAAATAAAATAAGCATATCAAAGGAGCTGGAGAAGGCTGTTAAATGATAGCAGAGTTTAATAGAAAGAGCAATTCTTCCCATCAGCTTATTATCGTGAACCAGGTCTCTAAGCGAGATGGTTAATGACACAGCCAAGGTCTGCAGCCTGAATTCAAACTTACTTATTTGCTATCTAGAAGAGGCCTGTGCATTTTAACTCCCCACACATCTTACCCCAGCTGGGATAGGTAGGCCAAAGGAGCCTTTATTTTCCCATTTCAGTTTGTCTCCAAATGGATGCACGTTTCTCTTTTGCTGGCTTTTTTGCCGTGCAAGTGATGGGTCCTTACCAATGGCGGGTCCTTTTCCACCTGGGTTGGAAGCTCCCAGGAGAGGACAGAAGAGTTTCCACCAAGGTGGGGGGCTACCCAGGCTTACTGTGACCACAAGAGGTAACAATATGCCAGGAAGTGCTGTGGTCAGGCGACCTGGATCAGTCACCATATGCTAGGTGGTAAGACAGAATGACAAGGTAAAGTCATTACAGTGAGGGACCAAGAAGTCTGCATGGTATAGGGGGTAGAACCTCAGATCTGGATGACATAAAACCACCAACAACTAACATTTTACTGAATGCTTACTATGCGCTGGACATAGGGCTGGTTTACATGGGTCAACTCATTGGCCTGTACACCTCTTTGAGGTTAGTTCTCATTATTTCTAACTTACAGATGATGAAACCCAGTACTAAGAGGTTAAGCAATGTTGCCAGGGTCCAAGCTCCCCACTAACATTGGCGGGGCTCATAGCAAGAATAGCAGTGGAGGCCCATGTGATACATGTCTAAATATTTGAAAGTTTTGAATCTAGCCAACAAATTGTTAAGTAAAATGTTCTATCATCCTACTTAAAAAAATATATACCTTTATAATGACGCTAAAGCCCAGTTTGAATTCAGAATTCTCACACTCCTGGGCATTCCAGACCAGAACCAGTCGCCCAAGGAGAGGGGTCCCTGGTCCTCAGCTCACCCCACCTTCTTCCTATTCCAGCTCTTTCTTAAAGTGTGAGGGATCTTTTTTTATGTACACATGGACACCTAATGTCTAGACAACCACCTAATGTCTAGACAGTCCACTGCACATAGCCACTCTGTGGGAGTAAGGGGGTGTCTGCACTGAAGGAGGAAAGACCCAAAGGTGAGATCCACCCAGGTCCCAGAAGCCGGCTCAGAGTCACTGGGACAGAGAGTTCCAGGAACCCAGGCTGTGGTCTGACATGAGAACATGGGCTCCAGGTGGGCACATCCATTTGGCTTCTGTAGAGAAGGGCACGGATAAAGAAGACCAGAGAAACAAAGTGTGGGGCCCAGAGCAGAGTAATTGGCAGAGCTGATATTAGAGCCCAGGCTGTCTGCCTCCAGAGCCCAAGTGCCAAACCCCAAGTTATGTTATCTTTCAACAAACAAATGTAAAATCTGAGAGGTAGCTATATGTTCCTGGAATCTCACAGTGGCAGAGCCTAGAGAGAAGTAGGCAATTTAAAGATCGTCACATCTAATTCCTGTCCACTGTCACTTTCACTCTCTACCCATTTTATGGATCAGTAAACTGAGGCTCAGAAAGGTTAAAAGTGACTTTCTCAAGTAGTAGATGGACCCAAGACAAAAAGCCCAGCTTCTGTTCAGTGCCCATCCTCTGCTCCACCTTGCCTCTCCCCATTCCTTGCACCTGCTTTCTAGCCAGGACTTAGATGTGTGTCTCTGGAGGGGACAGCTTCTTCCACGCCATTTACAGTATGTGTTCTAAAGCTGAGGCGGAGATTCCTACTCCCATCTGTGTGTCATGCTGCCAGGAGCCCTTGGTGGTGTCAGTGCGTTCCAATTAGCCTTCTGAATCATATTTGTTGACTTAAAATATTTATATCCAACCACTTCCCACCTGCCAGAATTGAATTTTAGCCTCTTCCATGGCTATCTCAAGCCCAAAGGAGCACTCTTAGCCCTTGAGTGGTTCATGACCTGAGGCATTGCCACCACCGAGCACAAGAGTGTTTCCTAATCAGATGTAAGCAGACGAACAGCGCCATGACGCAGGCCCTACACTTGGACTTCATGCTTCTGACAATGGCATGTTGCTTCCACCAAGAGAGGCCATTTGCAATTCTGTTTATACCCTTCAGCTGGTTCCACACTCCTGCTGGGCTCTGGGGAAACACCAGGCCAATAGCTATAGGGGTGCCTCACGGGCAACTCGGTGTAACTTTTATCCTTCTTGGTGGCCAGAGGAAGCTGGGGCATCTTTTGCTGCAAGTTCCCTTGACATTCTTCTACAAGTGATCAGCACCACCATCATCATCATCATCATTGTCTCATGTACTCTTTTTTTTTTTTGCTTTTTTTGGCCGGAGCTGGGTTTGAACCCGCCACTTCCAGCATATGGGGCCGGCGCCCTACTCCTTTGAGCCACAGGTGCTGCCCGGTCTCATGTACTTTTAATCCACAGGCAGCACAGTGTGGTGGAAAGGGCCAGGATTTGTGGCGAAGTTCTAACTTTTAAGAGCTATGTGGCCTCAATTCAGTTGTTTCACCTCTCAAGTTTCAGTTTCCCCAGTGGCCAAACAAGGCTGATGAAGGCATTGCAGGAAAGACCATATGACCTGTTCGGTCTGCGCAGACCTTTCACTGGGTGTCCACTCTGTGCCAGGAAGTGCAGCTGGCATTTGACCTTTGACCAGTGTTGCTCCTTAACCCCTTCCCTGCATGTAAAGTGGCCAGCGGGACATTGGGCACATAGTCGGCATGTAACCTGTGAGTAAGACAAGTTGTGTGCAAATGCCACATTTTCACAGAGGAGGAAATTGAGGCTTAGCGGAATGCAGTCACTTCCCAGATTCATCCAACAGGTAAGCAGGGGTGCCGGAGGACACATACCCAGACCGCAGAGGGCAGCCATTCTCAAGGTGTAGTGGAGAATCTGAAAACCAGACCAGAGCTATGTAATCTGACCCAGCTTCCCAGACCTTCCCTCCCTCGGTTTCCCTGTCTGCACAATGAAGATGACCATGTGTATTCTCTGACCCAAAGTAGTATCTTTTAATTATTGCATTATAAGTCTGTGTTCTTTGATAGCCTGCAAACCCCCTAAGGACAGGGCTTATTTCTTAATGTAAAAGAATTGATGGCCAGTAGCCATTTACTATACTAGATTTAAAAAACTGGAAAAAGAATCCTAAAAAACTATATCAGCCAGGTGTGGTGGCTCACACCTGTAATCCTAGCACTATGGGAGGCAGAGGCAGGTGGATTGCTTGAGCTCACAAGTTTGAGTGCAGCCTGAGCAAGAACAAGACCCCATCTCTACTAAAAATAGAAAAACTAGCAGGCACTTGTTGTCTCAGCTACTTGGGAGGCTGAAGCAAAAGGATCCCGTGAGCCCAAGAGTTTGAGGTTACTGTGAGCTATGATGTCACAGCACTCTACCCAGGTCAACAGAGTGAGACTCCAGAAGAGTGAGTCTCCAAAAGAAAAAAAAAACTATATGATTTCAGCCCAGTCACCATCATGCCCATTATTCACATTAATAGTTATAACCTAATGAAATTATGTTCAAGTGCTTTCCTATCCGCAATCTCCCTAAATCCTGACAGTGACCCTGAAAGATGACTATCCTGGGTTTACAGTGAGAACACTGATTTTGGAGAGGGCAGAGGACTTGACCAAGGGCATGTGGATATTGAGTGCTGTAGCTGTGCTCTCTCCTGAGCCTGTAGGATTCTAAATACGTGGGATGACTTTCTCTTCCCCACACTGCTGTCATTTTGGGTTGTTAGGCTGTGCAGAGGCAGCTTTGTGCCGGCTGCCTGTGCTCAGGAAGGTTGGGGCTGGGGCTGACATCTCACTTTTCAAATTTTCTTTCCATTTTAATAAATAATATGTCACTATTTAGGCAAGCCAGCTGAATAATAATTTGTCAAGCCTGGAGCCCGACTTAGCTTGTTCCCACACCCATCTCCCTACCTCCTACCTCTCAGTCCAGCCTTCACACATCCCGCTGAGCTCCAGATATTTCTGCCTGGGTGCTGTCATCATTCTTTAAGAAGTGGCAAACATTAAACTTTATGTCTCTCCCCAAAGCTTCCCACTCAGCCTATTGTCATCAGCTTTGCAGCTCAGCGTGCTGGTGAGGGAAACCGTGCTGGCCCTGAAGGGACCTTTGAGATACCCTAGAAGCAGGATTTCACAACATATCTTGTCCTCAGAACATAGACGCTGCCCCACTTTGGCAGTGGTCTTAGTTTTGCAGGGTGTGGTGGGCAGTGGTAGCCCGGGCTGCAGTGTTGTTAACCAGCAGCAAGAGATTCCTAATCTGAGAATAACACATCAATATTTTAATCTGAAAACTTGGAGGCTTAGGGTTGTACATATAAAGGTGTGAGTATGTTCCCTGCATTCCAGTGCTATAATTCCAAAATTTCACATACAGATCTTTAAAAAGAAAAACATAATACCTTATTTGAGAAAAACTCGACATAGGGAACTTTGTGGGTAGTGTGTTTTTTGTATGTGATCGTCATCATCGTACCAGCCGAGCGAGCGATTTCATATCTATATTCTCATCTGATCATCACAACAACTCTGAGACTGACAAGGGCAAGTACCATGCACCCATTATTTGGGGGGTGGGGAAACCAAGGCATAAACAACATGCTGGGAAAACACAAGAGAGGAGAGAATGTAGAAGTCAGCAGCAGCTTCTTGTCAAGAAGTGAGCCCTGAAAAATGCTTCAGTGTGCAGCAAAGGGAAAACAAGAATTCTGGATTTATGGAACAGCATAAACAAAAGTCAGGAGGCCTGGGAAGATCATGGGTAATCAGGCAGGGCTGGCACCTGGGGTGCTTGCAGGAGGCAGCAGCAGATCTAGGCTGGTGCCCAGTCACAGTGGGTCTGGATTACTGTCCTCCACCTGCCAGGGTGCCGAAGGACTGGTGCCTGAGGGTGGACTCCCCAGAAGATGACCCCGAGATGGGGTATCAAGTGAAAGTGATCTGTTAGAAAGTAATCCCTCAAATAGCCAGTAGTGAGTTGGGACCTGGAAAGTGGCATAGCCAAGAAGGCAACCAGCCAACGTCCCAGAGATGGAAATTTCACTCAGTGCCATGAGGGCATCCCTGAAATGATACAGACTCATGGGACTCTTACATGTGATTCCAAGAGCACCAGCAATCACCTGCAATCTTGACTCTGAATGAGAATCTGTATTATAACAGGATTCCCAAGTCTAGATCATTTTGCACAGATATCCCAGTAAGTGGCCAGGGGTAAATGCAGAGTCTCAACCCCAGCTCAGATGCTGAATTAGAATCTGCTTTAGAACAAGATCCCCAGGTCCAGATTATCACAGAGTTATCCCAATAAGTAGCCAGGGAGCTGCAGCCCTGACACACCCCGCACCTGTCTCATTGGTTAAATGCTGTTTCCCAGGTGGATGTAAATGCCCAGGTACTTCCAGCTTTCCATGTGCTGGGTGCAGGGGCTGCCCGGCAGAGGACAGGCCTCTAACAAAGGTTGGCTATTGGGAATGGAAGGGAGCCTCCCCAGAAAAGCTGGGAGCCATCAGCAGAAACGGGGGTTAAAGGCTCTAGAGGAATGTGAGCAAAATGCCCATAGACCCTGGCTACCCAGGAAACCGGCTGTACGCATAGACTCATTTCCACATTCTTCATTTAGCCCCTGGCCTAGGGGCACAAATCTTTTTGGCAATCAAGAGGGGACATGGTGGTGAGTCTGCAGAGAAGGAAACCTGCAGCAAAGAAGTCTCCCTTCTCCAGATTCATCCCGGGGGATGTTAGAGCACTTCCTGACACTTATCCGGCGTTAACAAAGGGTTCTCAGTACAGGTAAGTAGGTTTCCCCCTCTTGAAATGAACAGATAAAACACCTTCATAATTAGAACATTAACATGTAAATGATGCTATTAAAGGACTTTCAAGTGCCTTAGTTCTGTCAAATAAGTTAAACGTTTCCCTGAAACCTAGGGTGAACTGCCCAGTTGCTTAACAAGCTCTCTGCCCTCTAGACCACTGGCAGTGAGCAACCCTTGTTGATCAAGGGTCAATTCAGGAAAAACAAAAATACGTATGGGCAGAGAAAATGTGTGTTTTTAAAACTTACCTCGTTTGTTGTCGAAGATAATGTCAATTAGACAATTAGGCACTGCTTTTTTTGCCTGCAAAATGTTACTATCTGGGCGTTTATGAGAAATAGCATCAGAGAGGCAGCTTCTCGACTTTTTTCCTCTTGAAATCGTGAAGCTGGTTAGCATCTGAATTTGCTGTACTATAAAGCAGTCATCTTTCTCTGATTGTGGTTGAATTCAGATCAAGATCTGAGTTGGTGAATGCCTCAAGTCAGGGAGCAAGGCACCTGCACCCCTTTGCTCCCTACACATCTGACAGACCCAGGCAATGTGGATAGTCTTTAATAGTGAACATCACACTAATAGCAGAGCAAACCCCATCTTCGTGTCCCTGGGTACAGCTCCGTCCTTCAGGAATATATCCAGACACTTTTTTGGAATCCACGTGTAGCTTCCTCCCATAACATGTTTTTATTAAAAAGAAGGGAAGAAGGGAAGGAGGTGAAAATAAAGAAAAGAAAAAGAACTGTCTTTTCACGGCATTGTGAACAGCAGCTACTTAGATTGAGATCACACAGCTGAGCCCTGGGTTTCATTCCTCAGAGTCCAGGCCCCCATCTTCTACCGAATCGTGGCGTAGGCCTGATTTAATCAAAGATTCAGGAAATGGTAAATAGCACACTGCTGGCCAATAGGATATGAAGAGAAGTTTGCTGGGTGATGCTGAGGAGCGCTTCCTATCTCACGAGGGAGCTTTGGGAAGTCTGCCTCTCCCTCCTGCAAATGTGAACCAGGGAGTTTCCAGGACTGGTTACGCTTGGCCACCCTGCACTCACACGGAGAAATGGTCCTGGAGAAACCAGCGCTGGGAGTGGCTGGATGGAGAAAGTCCTTGATCACATTGCCCATTCTACTGGTGGCTCCCCCTCCTCCATTCCCTTCTTCTTTTAACATTTGCATGGCTTTACTGAGGCACAAGCACCATAGGACAATATGCACATAGTTAAAGTATTCCATCTGTTGAGTCTTAAGAAATACATACAGCTGTGAACCCATCAATACAAAAAAATCCATCAAAAAAAGATAGAGACTTTACATCTTTTGTATTAACCTGGATAGAGGTGGAACACATTCTTCTTAGTAAAGTATCACAAGAATGGAGAAGCAAGAATCCAATGTACTTGGCCCAGCACCTGTAGCTCAATGCTAAGGGTGCTGGCCACATACCCTGGGGCTGGTGGGTTCAAACCCAGAGGAGGCCTGCTAAACAATGACAACTACAACAAAAAAATAGCCGGGCATTCTGGCGGGTGCCTGTGGTCCCAGCCTCTTGGGAGGCTGAGGCAAGAGAATCACTTAAGCCCAAGAGTTTGAGGTTGCTGTGAGCTGTGACACCACTGCACTCTACCGAGGGCAACAGTGAGACTGTCTCAAAAAAAAAAAAAACAAAATCCAATGTACTCAATTCTAATATGAAGCCAGCAGATGATCTGATACATACCCACATAAGAGAAAAACTCAAATCAATTCAAGGTAGGGGTTAGGGGAACGAGGGAGCAGGGAGAGAGAAGGAGAGAGGAGAATGGGGGATCGTGGTGTATGGCACATGTCTTAGGAGCAGGACATAATTATAAGAGGGACTTTCCCTAACGAATGCAATCAGTGTAACCCATTTCTTTGTACCCTCAAGGAACCCGAAACAATAAAAAAAAAATCAATCCCCCCAATGTTTCATCACGTTCCTTCGTAATTCATTCTTCCTTCCATCTTCGTAAATAAGAAACCACTGATCAGGATTCTGTCAGTATAGATTAGTTTGCATTTTCTAGGATTTTTTTTTTCTTTTTTGAGACAGTCTCACTATGTCGCCCTCGGTAGAGTGCTGTGGTGTCACAGGTCACAGCAACCTCAAACTCTTGGGTTTCAGCAATTCTCTTGCCTCAGCCTCCCAAGTAGCTGGGACTACAGGCACCCGCCACAATGCCCGGCTATATTTTTGTTGCAGTTGTCATTTTTGTTTAGCTGGCCTGGGCCAGGTTCGAATCCACCAGCTTCGGTGTATATGGCTGGCACTGTAACCACTGTGCTACAGGCGCCGAGCCATTTTCTAGAATTTTATACAATTGGAATCATACAGTCTTTCTGGTTTGACTTCTTGAACTGAACATAGTAATTTTAAACTCTTCCATGTTGTGGCATGTATCAGTAGTTTATTCCTTTTTATTGCCTAGCAGGATTTCTATTTCATGGGTATACTATAGTTTTCTTTTTTAAATCCATTTTAGGCTATTGATGGGCATGTGCGTTGTTTCCAGTTTGGGGTTATTACAAATAAAGCTTCAATAACTATGCATTTATAAGACTTTGCAGAGACTTCGGCTTTCGATGATAAATACCTCCAAGTGGAATGGGTAGGTCCTTTGGTAGATATACATTTACGCAGTTAAAGACATTGACAAACTGTTTTCCAAAGTAACTGTTCTATTTCCATCTCCATCAGCATGTGGGAGAGAGTTCTAGATGTTTTCTGTCTTCACGATCACTTGGGATGGTCAGTCTTTTTAGTTTTAGCCTTCAGAGAGGGTGTGTGGTGGAATGATATCTCATTGTATTTTTAATTTGCGTTTCCTTAATGATCTTTGATGTTACTCGTGCATGTCAATTTCTAGACTTTCTGACCCATTGATCTGTGTTTATGCCAAGGCCACCCTGCCTTGATTGCTATGGCTTCATGCTAGTTTTATTGGGGAGTGTGACTTCTTCAACATTGTTCTTTTTCAAATTTTTTTTTTACTATTCTAGGACCTTTATATTGTCATTTAATCTTTAGAATCAGTTCCTCAATTTCTATTGTTTAATAATCCTGCTGGGATTTTAATTGGGCTTTCTTTAATGGAAACGAATTAATTTGGTAAGGATTGGTCTTTTGACAACATCAAGCCTTCTTGTTGATAGTACAGCATATCTCTGTATTTACGTAGGTCTTTAATTTCTCTCAGCTGTGTTTTGTAGTTTTTAGCATATAGACCTTACACATATTTTTGTCAAAATTTATCCCTGTTTTGTATTTTTAATAATTACTGTATATGATATTGGTTTTAAATTTTAATTTTTGATCATTTGTTGCTAATATATTGAAACACAATTAATTGATTTTTATGTACTTGATTATGTATTCCACAACCTTGCTAAACACATTTTATTAGTTCTGGTAGTTTTTTAATCAATTCCTTAGGATTTTCTGTGTAGATGATGATTTCACCGGTGAACAACCTGAGTTTCACTATTTCCTTTTCAATGTATATTCCTCTTATTCATTTTTCTTGTCATACTGAACTAGGTAGGACTTTCTCTACAATGCTGAGTGGAAGTGATGAGAGCAGACACCTCGTCCCATCCTTGCCTGGTCCTTGATCTTAGGGGAAGATCACTCACTCTTTCCCCATTAAATGTTCTTCATGCCTTTTCGTCCTTACTGATTTTCTGTTACAGATCGGATACATTATAGTGAGAAGAGAAATGATGTCCCCACCTAGAAGCGTGGCTTTGTCTGTTTCTCCTTTCAGTTCTTTCCATTTCTACTTCATGTATTTTGAAAGTACATAACCTTCATGCATTTGTTAGCCACATAAACATTTATTATCATGATGGCCTTTTGATGAGCTGATACTTTATCCTTATGAGATAACCCTCTCTGTCTCTAATAATACACTCGCTCTGAAATCTACTTTGATATTCACCAAGCCACTCCAATCTACTGTGGATTAGCGTGAGCATGGTCTGTCTTTTTACATCCTCTTACTTTTACCTTTGTCTTTGTGTTTTAAAGGACAGACTACTGTTGGGTCTTCTAATCCAGCCTAACAATCTCTACCTTTAATTGAGACATTAAGACCACTTTACTTCATGTGATTATTGATGTGGTTGGGTTTTAAAGGCAAAAGATTTAGATGATCTGAAGGGAAACCAGAGTATATGGTCTGGCTGGGTTTAAACCTACTGACTCCTTTGTTTTCCTGTTGCCCCATCTGGTCTTTGTTCCCTTTTCTACTTACTTTCCTGCCTTCTTCTGAATTAATTGAATATTTTTTATGATTCCTTTTATCTCTTTTGGTGGCTTCTTAGTCCTACCTCCTCGCTTTCTGTTGGGGTGGTTGTTCTAGAGCAGGAACTCTCAAACCTGGCACTGTTGGCATTTGGGGCCAGATAATCCTTTGTTGTATGTGTTTGGGGGGGCTGTTCTGTGCATCAGAGGGTGTGTAACCGTGTCTCTGACCTCTGCCCACTAGGTCCTAATAATATCCCTTCCCATGTTATGACAGATGTCCCCAGGAAGCATACCTAGACCTAGCTCTAAGATTTACAGCATAGATCTTTAACTTAACACACTATTCCTGCACATACTACACCCCTTTATGTATAGTAGAAGAAACTTTTAAAAGCATGCTTCCATCTCCCACACTCCATCTCAGTTTTATTTTTGTTATACATTTTAGTTCTGTATCTGCTATAAACCCCACAATACCTTATTTTTATTTTTCAAACAGAATCTTCTAAAGGGATTTTAAAAATAAGAAAAAATGTTTTATATTTACTCACATATTCTTTATGTAAATTCAAATTTCCATCTGGTATCAATTTATTTTCTGCTTAAAGGACTTATTTTAACATTTCATGGGATAATTATCTTCTAGTGAGGAATTCTGTCATTACTTGTGTATTTGAAGAAGTCTTTACTTCACTTTTGCTATTGAAATATATTTTCACTAGGTATAGAATTCTAGGTTAAAAGTTATTTTCTTTTGGTACTTTAAAGATATTGCACCACTATCTTCTGGTTTTCATTGTTTCCAGAATAACTACTTTCGCATTTATCTTTATTTCTCTGTATACAATGCCTTTCTCTCCACTAAAGATTTTCTTTTTATCACTACTTTTCAGTAATTTGATTTTGATATGCTTTGATATTGTTTTCTACATGTGTCTGTGTTTGAAGCTCATTGATTTCTCTGTATCTATGGGTTTACAATTTTTTACCAAATTTTGTAAAATTCTAGCCATTATTTCTTCAAATATTTTCCTCTCCCCTCCCTTCTTCTCTGACTCTAATTACATAAATACATGTATTAGGTTATATGATATAATACTGCCCTTCAGGGACACTCCATTATTTTTATTTTGTTTTCTGCTGTGTGTTTCATTCTGGATAATTTCTATTGCTGTATCTTCAAGGTCACTGATCTTTTCTTCTGTTATTAATTCTACCCTAGTGTTTTTTTACACCTGAAATATATTTTTCATGTCAATATATTTATTTCTGGTCTTTTTTATGTATTCCATGTCTTTCCTTTTCATCATCACACTCTCCTCTGCCTTCTTGAACAAATACTATGTATTTATAATGGCTATTTTAGTGCGCTATTCTACTAATCTAATTATCTGTTTCACTTCAGGGTCTGTTTCTAGTGACTGATTTTTTTTCCCCTCATTGTGGGTCATAGTTCTCTGCTTCTCTGTATGCCTCATAATTTTTGTTTGTATATCAGGCATTATAAATTTTATGTTGAATTTTATTATTGAATATAATCATTTTTTCCAGCTCCTTTAAGTATTTGGGTGCCTACGTTTGGAGTGCCTACTCTGACGCTCTCTGTATACAGCCGTTTCCTTGGGAGTCCTCGTGGGAATTTACCTTTATGAATTCTAGCCCTTTGTCCTTCCTGAAATTGTGCGTGTGTGAGAGAGAGAGAGAGAACGCCTCACTCTGTGTCCTCAGTAGAGTGGCGTCATAGCTCACAGCAACCTCAAACTCTTGGGCTCAAGTGATCCTCTTGCCTCAGCCTCTCAAGTAGCTGGGACTATAGGTGCCCACCACGAAGGCCAGCTATTTTTATTTTTATTTATTTATTTTTTGAGACAGAGTCTCACTATGTTGCCCTCCCATAGAGTGGCATCACAGCTCACAGCAACCTCTAACTCTTGGGCTTAAGTGATTCTCTTGTCTCAGCTTCCCAAGTTGCTGGGACTACAGGCACCTGCCACAACGCCCAGCTATTTTTTGTTATTGTTGTTGTTGCAGTTGTCATTGTTGTTTAGCAGTTGCAGGCCAGGCTCGAACCTACCTGCCTCAGTGCATGTGGCCGGTCCCCCAACCTCTGAGCTATGGGTGCCAAGCCATATATTTTATTTTTTTTATTGTTGGGGATTCATTGAGGGTACAAAGATCCAGGTTATATTAACTGCATTTGTCAAGCAAAGTCCCCCGTATAAATGTGCTCCTCCCCCAAGAGGTGTGCCAAACACCGTGACCCCCACCCCCTCCCTTCTTCCCTCTCTCCACTCCCCCATCCCCCACCTCACCGTGTACTAGGTCATCAATTGTCCTCATACCAAAATTGAGTACATTGGATGCTTGCATCTCCATTCTTGTGTTGCTTTTCTAAGAAGAATGTGTTCCACCTCCATCCAAGTTAGTACAAAAGATGTATAGTCTCCATCGTTTTTAATGGCTGAACCCAGAGAAGCTGGCTATTTTTAGAGATGGGGTCTCATTCTGGCTCAGACTGGTCTCAAACTCCTGAGCTCAGGCAATCCACCTGCCTCAGCCTCCCAGAATGCTGGGATTACAGGTGGGAGTCACTGTGCCCAGCCTGGCCTTCCTGAATTTTTGACTCTGTCATCTCAATTCCAGAAGACTTTGTTAGGGTTCTCCCTCCCTCCTCCACAGCTTAGAAACTCTGTGCTGGCAATCAGACAGGGAAATCGTAGGGTTCTTCTTGTTTGTTTTCTGTCTTCAGGGAGCGTTGTTTTGTACTCCCTATTGTCCAGTGTCTGAAAACTTTCTAGGCTTCTTATGTAAACTAAGAATTCTTTGCTCTGTGAGCCAATCTAAGGTGGTTTTTCCTATTATATGCAGCCAGAAACTTTCTAACTGAAACAGTTACCCAAAAAGATGATGGGGTGCTGTTTTTGTGAAGAATATATTATCTCTCTGAACGCTAAACAACACGTCATGAAGGAAACAGTGGAACTAGCAAAAACCCAATCAAAAACTAGAAGACAACACATTGCTTTAGGAAGGGGATATTTTAAAATAGTAGAGTGAATTTTTATAAATACTAGTGGGCAACATAACAGGTAAGGTGTGATCAGTCAAATATCCATTGAGGCATTTGTTATTATTATTGTTTTGTTTTGATAAGAGACTCTAGAGAAAGTGTCAGAAGATGAGAACTGGATAAATCTTTGGGAAAAACTTCTTTCTTTTGTTAATTCTGTTAAAGGGGTGATGGGAGTCGATTACTCCTGGGTACTTGGGGGAGGTTTTAATACTTAATGATTTTAATACATTTGCTTATTTTAAGCAGGTGCTAAATTTCATGTAAATCTGTACTACCTGATGGGGCAATAAGTTCTGGAAGTTTAGTATCCACTGTTTGGATAGGACTGCTTTCATTGACCTAAATTTACTGGCATAAACCCAGAAAGCCAGAGGTCTCCACGCCACTACTTACGTGGGGCTAGCAGGTGTAGTGGTATAACTGGGTGCTTACTGTGGCTAGAGGCCCAGGGCTTAAAGATGTGGGGAGGTGTGTTAAAGGGGTAGCAAAGATGAGAATTGAGGGCTGGCTCTCTGGAGAAGTTCCAGGCTTTAGATCAGCGGTTCTCAACCTGTGGGTCCTGATCCCTTTGTAGCAATGAAAATACATCGGGGCATTAGTAAGGTTGAGAACCACGGCTTTAGATTAAAAGGGACCAGAGGGCAACATGGCCCAAGGACAAAAATCTGAACAATCCTGAGTAGTTTCAGGAGTCACATTTGGGAAGTCTATCGTGACGGACTCGGAGCACCAGGGGTTTGACATGTTTGGGAGCCAAGCACATGTCCTAGAGAAAGTTCCATGGTAAGTGCTTAGTGCTGTGGGCTGGGTCCTTCTCTCCCTAAATCTCAGGCAGCAGCAAGTTTAGGAAATTTAGAGCATTGATGACTTTGTCCATTTCAGCATGTCCTGTCACAGGCAGGGCCTCTCTTGGCTGGGAAGTTCCAGATGGAGAGGTTTTATGATAGGTATGCAGGAGGAGAGGTTCTTCAGCGTGAACATCATGGTTGATGAGGTGTGGAGCTTGGAGGCAGTACGCCTTCATTCTGCTTTTATAACTTCTGGGTCACTAGCCGGCCAGGTGGATTTGGGCAAGTTGCTTTAGCTTCCTGAAGCATGAGTTCCTCCTCTCGAAAAACAAAAGGGTCTGGTTGAACAGCTCCCTTATAATAATAGACTCTTGATCGCAGCACTATTTCATGTGACGGTTGTCCCAATAGACATTTCACAAACAACGCTCAAATCCTCAAAATAGCCCTATGCCATAGACATTATTATTGTCTTAATTTGATGAGGAAACCGAAGCCCAGAGAAATTAAGGGATGTGCTCAGATTTGCACAACATGGCGGTGACAGAGCCAGGACTCTATGGTAGGTCTTGACTCCAAAGCTGTCAGCCACTTTCTACCTCTAACCAATCTTATTATGCAAAGTATGCTATAGCATATGTAGTCAGAAGGCTAACCTTGAAATAAAAGTATAGAAAATAGACCAGGAGAGAGACAGTATATTCCATTTCTGCCTTAAATAGTATTTGTTTGAGAACCGCTGATGGGGGAGACAATAAATGCATCGTGAGTACAATAAATGCCTTTTAATTTAAGTTCTATTCATCCAGATATTGATATAAAAGCAGATATGGTGTCTGTGTTCTTTTAGTTTAAATAGTTTGAAATAACCTCTTCTACTGAGAACTTTGACAGAGAGTCTCGGTGGATGAAGTGAATCCATTTAAAATCAGTATCCTTTCCTTACAATTAAGGGCTCTCAAATTAAGCATTCCTGTCATGCATCAGCAACTTCTGAGTCTGGCAATTAATTATTGTAACGTTAAAGGTCTTTTATGTTTATGCTACATGCTTGCATTCTGAAGGCTTATTATGAATTGTAATTTTTTCATTAACTCCCCTCATATTCATTGTTTGTGCTTTAGTATATCTTAGTCGATAATTTATATAACATTTGAAAGTAATAAAACTGTTTTTTAATTAAAGTCACTCTATGATTCCAACTCTTCACTAAGGTTAATGAGAACTGTTTTGCAAAGAGGGGGAAAAATAAAGGTTAGTTTCTGTAAAATCGGTTGCTTTGAAACTTACTGTAGAGTATAGGGCAATGCTTTGGAGTGAGGCAGATGGTCTTCTAATCTTAGCTTTGCTTCTTAATACCAGTGTGGCCTTGAGCATATCAATTTCACCTCTCTGAACCTTATTTTCTTTATCTATAAACGAGGGAAGATGAGAATAGTGACCTCCTGTTAATAAAAACTGTGAACTGTTTGAATAAATGAACCTAAAAAAGTAATGAAAATCCACCAGTACGCTCATGCATCAAATATGTAACTTTACTCTTCTTTAAGAAAAATCAACAGGAAACTGTCACATTGATAAGGATTTTGCTGGAAACCTGGGCGAATTTGGAAGGGAATGAATTTATTGCTTCTAGAAGGGTAGCCTGTCATTGTATACTTCCCTCCCACCGGGAAGAGCCTACACTCCTCCGTTTAAATACAATGGCTCAAAAAAGAAAAATGACAAGGATCTCAAGGAGATAATTTCAAAATTGCCACGATTTTCTTCCTTGCTGTCTATATTGATATTGCCTTGTCCATTATGATAGAGAGGCTTGTTGAATCTCAAATATGTACTCAACACGGGCAGGTAAAAACAAGGTACTACAAAAGAACAGATCAAAATTTTAATCAGCTAATTATATTATCCCATAATTGAGGTGTTGATTTTCTTGACAATAGTTCAGCCCAATTTGGCAACCTCCTGGCAAGGTAGAGCTGGAAAAAGTTTCCGATCACAAAACAGTAATAATAACAAGAACAACCAACGGCATTTGGCAGTGCTTGGAGTTCACACAGCGCTTTCCACTTCCTATCTCATTTGGCTCTTTATAAGGACCCTGGGAGGTAAGCAGAGGAGTCAGTGGTAATGCCAGCTTTCCAGTTCACAAATCTCAGCATCGTCCTTGATTCTTCTTGCTCACAAAACCCACATCCAACCTGCCAGGGAATCCTGTTGGCTGTTACTTCAAAATATGCACCAACAAATTCTTCTCCACGCCAGCCTCTTTGCCTCAGGCTGTCATCCTATCATGCCTAGATCATTATAATAACCTGCAAATTGTATACCTGTTTATGCCTGTGACCCACAACAGTGTGCCCAGTTGTCACAGTGAGGTCCTTTTTAAAACAAAGTAGATCCTGTCACTCTGTGCTTGAAACCCTCTATCCCTTTCCCATTACACTTGGATTAAACATCAAAGTCACCCGAAGGTTCTATACACTCTGGCCTCTACTACCTTTGTACCTTGACCTTGTGAATCTTCCCCACTCACCCTGCTACAAGCACACTGGATTCTTTGCCCTTCCTCAAATAGTTTGGTGTGTTTTTTTTTTCTTTTTTCTGTGCTTGTGCCCCTAGCTACATAATGGCTTGATAAATATTCGTTTAATATGGTAATTTTAAAAATATACTCTGGAGCCAGACAACCTAGGTTTGCATTCCACATTTGTTGCTTACTAGCTATGACGCTGATCAGTCTCCTCACCCGTGAAATGGAGATAACGGAAGTGCCTATTTCATAGGTGTAGTGAGTTGAATTGTGTCCTCCAAGTCTTTTTTTTTTTTGCAGTTTTGGCCAGGGCCAGACTTGAGCTTGCCACCCCCAGTGTATGGGGCCAGCACCCTACTCCTTGAGCCACAGGCGCCACCCTGTGTCCTCCAAGTCTTTATCCCTGGAACTTGTGAATATGACCTTATTTGGAAATAGTGCAAATGTAATGTGCAGAGATATAATAATTGAGTTAAAGACCTCAAGCATGAGATCATCCTCATTCTTTTAAGGTGAGCCCTAAATTCAATGACTGGTCTCCTTAAGGCAAAGGAAAGGAGATAGGAAATGCAGGGGTGACATCCACAGAGGCAGGGCTTAGAGTCCTACCACAGGCAGAAGCACATCAGGAGGCACCGGAAGTTGGAAGAGGTAAAAACGATTCTCCCTGGGAGGGAAGATGGCCCCACCAACACCTTGACTTCAGAGTTGTGGCCTCCAAAACTAAGAAAATCGACTTCCATTGTTTTAAGTCACCAGTTTGTTACTGGAGTTGTTGAAAGGATTTAATGCTCGTCTCTATATGAAGAGTTTGATTGTAAGTGGCTGTACAATTTGCTTGAGATGAAACAAAGCACTGAGAGGGCAAATGACTTATCCAAGAGCTCATAGCTGCTAAGTGGTGGATCAGGGATCCCAACTCTGATGTTCCGGCTCCGAGTCCTGTTAGGCTGCCTCGCGTCTTGACTACACATGACACGTAACTGCTGGCAATCTCAATTGAGTCTCTCCCAGCTCCTAATCATCTAAGAAGTGGCCAAATGCTTTTCAACCTAGGGCTTTATTTTCCCTCAATCAACCAAACTCCCCAAAGATTCTGTAAATTGCTAAGGTAGATGATCCAGCTGTGACACAGAGCATACCGTTATGGCCCTTCAGTTTTCCACAGTGGCCAGAAAGAACTGAATGTGGAACTGGACAGATTTTCCTCAAAGACCTCCACCTCCAACTAAACATGTAAGTCTGAGGTGGCACGTCACAGAACTCCAAACACACAGGCTCGAGAACTGGAGGATGTACCCCAATGTCATCTATAGTCACAATTCTGGTCAATAGTACTTAGCTTCAAGAAGCAAGTTTCTAGACATCAGAGGGTCCCCAGATGGATGACAGTTCTCCCACCTGAGTTTCCTTGTAGAATTTTTCCCTGTAAGGCAGCAACCCTCAAATCCTTGGGTGGACTGGTGGTGATTCCTGGCCTGAGGGGTGGGGGCTGATGGAAGGTGGTGATAATGGTGGTGATGGTGGTGATGGGTGATGATGGTGGTAACAGTGATGGTGGTGGTGATACTGGTGATGGTTTTCATGGTGGTGATGGGGGTAGTGATGGCAATGATGGTGGTGATGATGGTAGTAATGGTGGTGATGGTACTGGTGGTGGTGACTGGTGATGGTGCTTGTGGGTATGGTGATGGTAGCAGTGATGGTGGTAGTGATGGTAATGATGATGATGATTCTGTTGATGGAGGTGATGATGGAGATGATGTTGGTAATGGAGATGATGGTGATGGTGCTGGTGCTGGAGATAATGATGGTGCTGATGCTGGTGCTGGAGATGATGATGGTGTTGATGCTGGTGATAGAGATGATGCTGGTGCTGGAGATGATGATGGTGATGATGCTGGTGCTGTAGATGATGCTGGTGCTGATGCTGGTGATGGAGATGATGATGGTGATGTTGCTTGTGATGGAGATGATGATGGTGATGATGCTGGTGATGGAGATGATGGTGATGATGCTGGTGCTGGAGATGATGATGGTGATGATGCTGGTGCTGGAGATGATGATGGTGATGATGCTGGTGATAGAGATGATACTGGTGATGATGCTGGTGATGGAGATGATGGTGGTGATGATGCTGGTGATGGTGATGGAGATGATGATGGTGATGATGCTGGTGCTGGAGATGATGATGGTGATGATGCTGGTGATGGTGATGGAGATGATGATGGTGATGATGCTGGTGATGGAGATGATACTGGTGATGATGCTGGTGATGGAGATGATGGTGGTGATGATGCTGGTGATGGTGATGGAGATGATGGTGGTGATGATGCTGATGATAATGATGCTGGTGATAGAGGTAGTGGTAATGGTGGTGGTGGTGGTGATGGTGGTGCTAGTGGTAGTGGTGTAGTGATGATGGTGGTGGTGGGAAATAGAGTAAGGAAGGACGTTAATCAAGCTATTTCCTCCACCCACCTCACCTGCAAGGGACAGTGGATGTTTATGAATGCAGCACTGGCTTCAGAGCATGCAGAGAACAGAGAGACCCAGGGAAGGAGAGGGAAGCAGCAGCAGTACAAGGTACTCCTCCATGCTTTCATGATGCTTCGTAGAGGCACCATCTGATAATTTAGATGACATTCCCTCCCCTACGTGGGAGGCCCAGAATAGTTCTGGCATTAAAACACAGCCAACATTCACCTCCTTTAACTGAATGCATCTGATAAGAGATGTGCACCTCATTAAGAGAATGAGCTGCATGCCACAGAACCTGGCTCTTTTGGCAGACAGAGTCTGGTCACTCTCTCCTGGAGAGGTGGGGCTTGGTTTCGGGTTCACTGTCCAGAGATTAAATGTGGAGGACTTAAGGTCAAAAGCTCAGCCTCATCTTGAGAAAGAATATCTCAGACAAGCAGGAAAGCATCTCTAAGGCAAGTTCGGACAGTAAGAAGGACAGGAGCTGGGCTAGGGATTGGGTGGCCAAGAGGTTGGAAGGGGACAGCGTTATCCTGGGATGCTCCCAGAGCCTATGGTAAAGTGTGATCACAAAGTAGTTAAGTGGTCACATTTAGAGTCAGCCTGCGTGAATTCAAGCACCAGCTCCACCACTTTCTAGCTCTATAACTAGCTCTGTGCCTTTGTTTATTTATCTGCAAAATGAAATTTGAAGAGAAGATAAATAAAGTAAACAGAAGCATCCTTGGCCAAGTCCTATTAAGAGTAAGTCAAGGCTTATAGCAAATCTTTCAATAGTTTCTCAATCATTACTTTGCGATTGTTTTCATTCCTTGGAGAGCTTGAGGAAAGGCTAAGTTTCTTAAAGTGGAGGTGATTGTCCTGTTTATGTGGGGAGCCATAAGAGGCAGTCAAAGAAGCCGAGATGGAATTACAGGTATATTGAAATTGCAGATAAAACACCTCTGATGAAATCCATAATCAATTCCTACTTTCGTTCTGCAAACACTCCCTGCCCCTTGTGTCAAAGAGTGCAGGAACAAATGATTACGGACTGGTGTGACCCGTGATGAAAAGTCAGAACAAAAAGGCCATCAGAGCAGAGGAACTAATTGTGCAGCCATGTGAAGTAGAGTGCATGGGGTTCTGCCCAACTTCTGGCCTCATCCTCTATGAGCTGTGGAACCTTCTAGAAGTCTCTGAACTTTGTAGGTTCAGTTTCTTCATCTGTAAAATGGCACTAATACCTACCTATGGGTTTTAGGGAGGATGTTTTGAAATATATATAGAGACATATATATACTTCAGATATATATATATAGACACATATGCATATATATACATAAATAATACAGCCCAATCTCTGGCACATGGTGGGATGCAACAACAACCTGTTCCCTTGCACTAGAAGGGTCCAGAAAAGGCTTTAGAAAGCAGGGACCATCCAAAGAGCCGCTAAAGGATGAACAAAAGCTTGCCAGGTAGAGTGGGATGCATTTTAGGGATCCTTTTGACAATATTGTGATTTCTACCCAACTTTTCAGGAACCCATATGCCTGCTGACTGACAGTCATTTTATAAAGCCAGACGTGTCTATGTGCCTTTTCTGGATCTCTTTTTATTTATTTTTTTTATTCAATGATTATTTTGTGGAATTACAAAACGTCCTCTACCTGCCAGCAATGGCTCTGCCAAAAATATCATAGGGGGGTATTACACGTGCCAAGAAACTGGAAGGCAGGAGCTGGTTCCCTTCTGTTAAAATGGAGTGAAGTCTTGCAGGTGGGAAAAATAGTGTTGAGCCTGAGAAGAGGGAGTTGAGTTGAAAGTTTCACATGTATCCTCCCTACCCTACCCTACCCTCAGTCACAGCGGTGCAGGAAGGCACCTAAGCTGTGCTGGGTTGCACTGGGCCCCAGGACCCTTCAGTATCCCAGCAACCAGTGAGTTTCCATTTCTCTTGCACTTGGAATTCTGGAGAGCGTGGGGAAAGAAGGCTGTCTCCTGGGATAGATTCTATTCTAGGGTACCTTGGGTGTGGCAACCCTGGTGATGGCTCAGGGCACCGTTGCAGGGAGGTACGTAAGCTGGCCAGCTCCTTCATGTTTATGCGTGCACACACACAGAGGCTCCCTCCCTGCATGGGGCCTCCCCTGCTGGGCTGTCTTCTTCAGGAAAGAGCATTGGAAACCGATCATCCCCCACTGCACAGGTGGAGGGGAGGAGCAGGAAGATGATGCCAGCCCACTGCTCACCCAGAACTCAGATGTCAGTCCCCATTGAATGCTATTCTCTCTATCTGGGTGCCCTCCCCCACCTTCCTTCCTGGACTTGAGACTCAGTTCAAATGCCACTGCCCCGTCCACTGGACTGTAAGAGCCAAAGGACAAGATTCCCTGGTCTTATTTGTCATTTTGTCCCTGGTGCTTAGCACGGGTGCCTGATAAATAGTAGACTCTCAATAAATACTTGTTGGTTAAATAACAAATCTTCTTGAACTCTGTTACTCCTAAAGCAGCAGTTCTCAACCTGTGGGTCATGACCCACAGGGGGTCCAACGACCCTGTCACAGGGGTCGCCTAAATATATCCTGCATATCAGATATTTACATTACAATTCGTAACAGTAGCAAAATTACAGTTATGAAGTAGCAATGAAAATAATTTGATGATTGGAGGGTCACCCCAACATGAGGAACTGTATTAATGGGTCACGGCATTAGGGGGCATTAGGAGGCTGAGAACCCCTGCCCTAAAGAGACTCACTTTACTCACAGCTCTGCATTTTATATCACACAGTTGTTAACATGTCTGTCTCTGTATCTAAACTACAGATTTATTTTCTGTATGACAGTCATATGTTTAAATTTTTTAATTAATGGATACAAATTATATATATTTATCATGTACAATATGTTGTTTTGAAATATAACACATCATAGAATGGCTGGATCAAGCTAATTAACATATGTATTATCTTGCACACTTACTTGTGGTGAGAACAACGAAAATCTACCCTCTTAGCAATTTTCAAAAATAGAGTACATTGCAATTAACTATAAACTGGGAAATCTTAACCTAGAACTGTGGTAAGCTTCAGGGGAAGCCAGGAGCCCCCTGAATTATGCGTAGAATGTAAGTACATTTGTGTGTGTGAGTGTGTGTGTGTGCAGGCGCGCACACACGTATGCATGCTAGGTACATTCTTTTCTGGAGAGAAGGCCCTCAGCTTTGATCAGGCCTCACAGAGGCCGTGGCCAAGATAAGGCCAGGAGCTAGACTGGACTCCAGAGAGCTAGACCAGTTCTACGTACGTAGAGCTCTACCTACGAGGCCAGAGCTCTGGCTGGCACAGTGCCTGGTCCACAGTGTATACTCAAGACAAGTTTGTTGAGTGAGAAAGTGAGAGAGTGATCCCAGGCCCTGTATCCCAGTACCAGATTCCGGGTACTGGTTCCTTCAGTAACAGCCTCCTCTTGTGCTTGTCTTGTACCAGGATGTCAGCTGATGGGGGGTCAATTGCACTTCAGCAAGCCAGAGCAGGGTGCAGATCATACACCCCTACTTCCTCCTGCTGATGGGGCCAGAGCATCCACCTCCATCTCATACCATCCTCCAATCTGACTTGCTATATTTGGGGGTCCCCTCCTCCTTAGGATCATTTTCCCTCTTTCCATTATCAAAGGCTGTGTCTACAACCTTCAGCATCACAATTCTCCTTTCTGCTTCCACTGCTCGTAATACTGCTGTCTTTACCCAGGAGCACAGGAGCCCCTCTTTAATTTGGGGGGCCTGGAGGGCCATCAACTCTGTAAAGTACAGCATAAAGTTTCCCTTGATCTTCAATGAATTGGATTCACTGGGCAGGGCAAAGGCCAGTGGGGCACAGGAGGTCCCTCTGCAAGGGTGGGGGGGTCTCCCTTCCCCCATGGGTCAACCATCCACTGAAGAGCTTCCCCCACCCTGCATGAGCTCCTTCACTACTGTGGAAGAATTGCAGGGGGAACCAAAATCACTGTGACTAGAAATCCCATTTTACTTGCACCGGTGTCCTGGGATATGGAACAAAACCATTTGGATTCAATGGTTTGAATTGATTGGATTCAATTGAATTGACTTGATCAGATGGACAGGTGCAGGTTTTGCTTCAGATACATCTACTGCCTTCTCTTCCGCCTGCCCCTGCCCTGTTAGGGAGAGAGAGCCTGGCTGGTATAGACACTCACTCTTCCCTTGGTGACCATACTGCGGTGCTCTGGGATGGGACATTCAGACCGAGGGTTCTGGGGAATAGTGCGAGGTCATAGGAAGGGAGTCTGAGGCTGTGTGTCACTGAACCTCAGTTTCCTCACCTGTAAAATGAGAGATAATTCTTCTTTGGTATACTTTCCTGAATTGTCATCAAGATCAAGTGAAATAGTAGGTTTGTTCATTCATATTCAAAAAGTCTTTATTGATCCTGAAGCTGAGGCAAGAGAATTGCTTGTGCCCAAGAATTGGAGGTTGCTATGAGCTATGACGCCAAGGCACTCTACCGAGGGTGACAAAGTGAAACTCTGTCTCAAAAAAAAAAAAAAGTCTTTATTGAGCACCTATCAAATGTCAGGCTCTGGCAGTACAAAGGGAAATGAGATGTACAACAACAGTGTCGTCTGGGAGACAGAAAAATGATCAGTTTCAGTGCCGCGTGGACGGCCCACAGTGCTATAGGGGAGCCCACAGGATGCCACCTGCCAAGTCTTAGAGGACAAAGAGTGGGAGCTCCTCAGAGGAGAAGCAGGGGTCTGAAGGGCATTCTGGGAAGGGGCCAGGGAACAAGAACATGGCATCTTCCTGGGACTCGTGGCCTGCTGGGTGTACGCCAGGAGAGGCAAAGAAGGACAGATGGAGGAAAGAGCAGGGATGCACCAAATTGGGCTTTTCCCAGAAAACAGTGGGGAGGGATGTTGAGCAAAGGCCTGACCAATTCAGATTTATATTTTAGAATTGGCTGCAAGGTGGAGAATACCCTGGGAAAGCAAGTCTGGGAGCACCAGGACTGGTCAGGAGCCATCTGGAGCCGTCCAGGGAGGAGATGGGAAGGTCTGAGGTGAAGCGGGCAGTCGCAGGCAGGGCAGGCGTGAGCGGGTCCCACAGACACTCAGGAGGCAGCAGCCCTGGTGCGAGGAACGGACAGGAAAGCTCTTACCAACTGAGAAGGCTGCTTCCTTAACGGCAGGCTCATCATTGTAAATGTCGGAAACACATTGAGCCCTTTCCATCTCTCACAAGCTCTACCACCCTGCACACTCCAGTCGGGGAAAAAACAGGCTCTTTGTTTTCTTATTTGTGAGTTCTTTTTCCTCAATAGTCCTGCAAAGGCAAAACCATTCAATGATAGTAAAGTAGAAAGAAGGGTTTATAAAAATAAAGTGATAGGGACCCAGAATTGTCTTTGGAAATTGGGGAACACACACTAACCACGAGATTGGCCTTTTGAAAACAGCTACTTGTAAGAAATGTCTATAATGCCCCCTGCAGAGATAAGGAGTAGAAAAACATGTGGGGCCAGATCAAACATGGAGCTGAAAACTGCAAAGAATCGGTGCCAGAGAAAGAGGTTTTGAAAAGGAAATGTCTAATCAGGATTAATTTAATAGGCCACTTTAGCAAAGGGAGAAGAAATGTTGATATTGTATGTCAGCTATTTTATAATCACCAGAGTACTTAGCTTCATGTAAGCCGTCTCATATTCATTAGAAATAAGAGTAATTTTATTCGTTGGGAAAAACTTTTCAATTGATAGCATCCTAATTGCTTGGGGTTTTACATTTTGATCAAGGAAGCTGTGTTTTTGGCAGGAGTAAGGGGCAGGTGGCCTCCCCTTGGAGACTCTAGCCATAATAACCAAGATGCTGGGGCCAGTCGGTCATGCCCCACCCATTCTGACTGATATCAGCATCAGTCAGAATGGGCGGGGTCGCGCTGAGGTGAGAATAACCCCCACATCTTAACACACCACGAACTCACTTCTTGCCCACGTTACGTGTCCAGTGTGGCTCGACAGTGGATCACTCAGGGATCCAGCCCCCTTCTCTATATGATTCCACCCTCACCAGGGCAGGAAAAGGGAAGGGGAGGCACTGGCTATGGAAGTGTCCTCCCTGCAGGGACACATGCTGCTTCCTTTCAGTGTGAAAGTCACTCTGTAGGGGACAGTAGTCCGACTGTGTGCCTGGTAGAAAGAATGCATCTGTGGACACAGCAGCACCAATGCCAGTGAGTCCTTTGCACCCCCTCTGGGACGTGAGCTCCCGGAGGGCTGGAATCAAGTCTCATTAATTCTGTTATCTCCAGCATGAAGGCAGCGCCTCACACAGAGTAAATGATAGTGAGTGATGAATGAATGGACTGATACATGGATTTGATTTTCAGAACGTGTTGCGCTTTCTTAAACGAGTGGGCGGAGGAGAGTCTGCCTCTATTTTCACCTGATTTTCCTTCAAGACTTTCTGAACCACCACAAGTGAACACACTTGGTCTTCTGTGGCCTGCGGAGCAGACCTCCCAGGTCGGGAGACACCTGAGAACCCTCGCCTGGACCAGGTTAATACAGCGGCCCAATACTTCAAGGGCTACTGTCACCTGTCTTCTGGAACACAGGACCTAGGCAGGAGGAGCCAAGGTCCAGCAAAGAGTGTAACATCAACGGTGTGCTGACTGTGTTAGCTACAGCGCCTGGAGCTTCACCCACGTTTACTAACGTGATCCTCAGGGCCGTCCTGTAAGAGGCTATTCTTTCTGCCTTTTTATCAAGGAGCAAACTGACACTTGGGGAGCTTAAGACATTGGCCCAGCATCTCATCTCCGGTAAATGGCTTAGCACTCAGATATGTCTCATACAAAGCCCACATTCTTAACCACCAGGCTGGCTTTCATGCGCTCAGCTTCAAAGCAGTTCATTTTCCTCATGAGCTTTCAGCCACTGGTGGGGCTTTCTTTATTCATCCTCCACGAGGCAGGAAGGGGGCCAGGACAAGCGCACCCCTCCACATACACACACTCACTCAGCCCTCCTGCTCTCAGCGCCCTCAGCTTAAACAGAGCAAGCCCTGTGGATTTGGCAGCACAGACTCAGGATCTGTGACTGTTTTGTTTCCCTTTGTCCCACATCAGCCAGGCTCTGCTGTCACCTATACACTCAGGGTGCACCTCCGACAGCCTGTCTCTGACTCTGTTCCTCTCTGAAGCAGCGTGAGGTAAAAGGAATGAGGAACCAGACAGATGTGCCCCAATCCTGGCTGCCCCTCATGCTCTCCAGGTGACCAGATGCCTGAGTCAGCCTCACCATTTCCAGAACAGGGTTGGGGGTAGAAAGAAGGAAGGTAAATGACATTTATGGAACACCCGCCACATACCCACACCTTCCATGAGAACCCTCACGATCTGTCTGTGGGGAAGGGAGTAATGTCCCCTCTGGCCATTGAGAAAACTGAACTCAAACTTCTGAAGGAGCTGGCTGCAGCCAGGCATAGGAGCAGCCGGGAATCTAGTTCTGGTCCAGCTCTCTCCAAAGCTGTTCTTCCCACTACATCCTCAGATCGCAAACCTCCGCATGACACAGGGACAGCCGGCAGGGCTTGCTGAAGCTCAGGCTCCTGGGCCCCTCCCCCCAGAGCTTCTGATTTAGTAGCACCAGGATGGAGCCTGAGAATTTTCATCTTTAACAAGTTCCCAGGGGCACCGCGCGTGGAGAACCATCGCACTGCACCACCCTACCGAGTCCTCTGAGCCGTGAGAGCTCACAGCTGAGATTCTCATGAGCACTGAGGATCCGTGCATGGGAGAAGGTGTCACTCCCGCACCTT
This sequence comes from Perodicticus potto, assembly GCA_963574655.1. Lineage (NCBI taxonomy): Eukaryota > Metazoa > Chordata > Mammalia > Primates > Lorisidae > Perodicticus > Perodicticus potto. Next base: position 100,742 of record CAUYRH010063610.1, on the reverse strand, counting down.
GCTGAGGAAGTGGCCCTCTCTCTTACTGGGTGCCTGGCTTCTCTAGCAGGGGCAAGGCAGCTGCCCAGAGGTTCTGTGCTGTGACTGTGTCACACGTGTGGGGCTGGGGCTGCACCCTATGTCTAGGACGTTTGCCCTGTAACAACTGCTACCTTTCCCAGCGTGCCGTGTGTGCTGCCCATCTGCCCTGGCACAGCCGGGTTTTCACTTTGGCATAGCCATCTGCTTCCTGTGGGCCTGGACCAGGGAGTTCAGTCACTCCAAAGCCATTCCATACATTGAAAATAATATTTTGCTTGCCCACTGCTCTGGCCTCCTGTGTATAAAAGGCAGACTCTGGCCTCACCAGCAGGATTCTAGGACATGGTCATTGGGGAGTACAGGATACAGTACCCATCCAGTAGTACTGTTGGGAGAGTTCTGTGCTACATGAACTGTACCATCAGGGGACATAATGAAATGGTGAGCAAAACCAGATTCATTTCTCCCTTCCCCCATGCAGTTTAAAATTCGGTGGAAGAGACAGACATTAATCAAAGAATTAAACAAGTGAAAATAAGCATCACAGCTCCAACCCATGTGATGAGAGAGAGGGCCATGGTGCTATGAGAAGGGGAAATGGCCACAGAGCTGAAATTTGAGGGATGAGAATTTAACTAGGCTGTGGGGGCATGTAAGGACTTTCCAGGCAGAGGGAACAACGTGGTGGGAGGATGTTGACAGAGACGGTTGAAAGACAACTCTTGTTGTACAATTGGATCCACAGCAGTCCCAGTTCGTGGGATTGGGTCCCCACAGGAGGACAAGTGTGGACGTGCTGAGTTTGGGGAGCTTCTAAGATTACTAAGACATGAAATGAAGTAAGCAGTGGGACCCAGGGGTCTCAAATTCTAGGAAGAAGTTTGGGCTAGAGATAGAAGTTTGCTAGTAACCAAATCTTTGGGTTTTGATGAGGTTTCCTTGGTAAAAGAAAATATTAATATTAGAGCCAAAGGCAAAGTAAGATTGAGAACTTGGGTCTTGCGGGTGATGCTAAGGTTCTGAGAACTTGGGTCTTCTGATTCCTGGGGCCCTCTTGCTGCCCCTTTGGTGCACAGAAGTAATGTATCAAATCACCAGGGTTCACTGAGGGATTTGATGTTTTCCTGAGCCTGTAGACATCGGCCTCGGAGGAGCCAATTTCAGTGTTCACAAAATTCACCTTGGTTGAGTCACACATCTGAAGACCTATGGAGGGGAAGAGGGCATACCTAGGCCAATGGAGCAGAGCTCTGTATGTTGGGTTCAGCCAGAACAACTTCCAAACAATGTGGAATGTGTTGATTTAGCAAGTGGAAAATACCACATCCCCAGCAAAAGTGGAGTGAACATTTGATGTGAATGTGGTAGAAAGGTGTCTGATCACGGTTTGGGCAATCTGGTCTCTAGTCTTTTATGACCTATACGATCCTCGCAGTCCTTACTGAAGGAAATTCTCATGCTCTGTCCTGCTGGGTTTCCAGTCCTGCCTGCCCTTCCTTTTGTTTGCTAAGTATGGGGAGTCTCTCGGTGTGCATGTGAAAGAGCCACAAATATTTGGACAGAGTCTCAGTGAAGCCCATGTGAAGGGGAAAGGCAGTGCTACAAAAACAAGGCCCTAGTAATTAAGGTGCCCCCCTCCTGGCTATTCTTTGAGAGCTCTCCTAAAGGACCTTCAGTTGGTAGACACTTTTTTTCCTCCTTGTGCTTTTAACTTTGTCTGACATCACACTCCTCCACCTCCTAGTTAAACAGTTAATGACCTGTTTGAAAATGACAATGGGAAGCCATTTCCTATATGAAGGGAACTTAGAGGTGAATCTTTCTGTCCCATAAGTAATCATCAGTGGGTTTCTTAAATCTCGACTTCCAAGTGTTGAGTCTTTCTGAATCAAAATCCTGCCACTTGGATCATGAGTCTCCTCCAAATACATTTAGTTTACCCTGCCAGGCATTTCTGTGAAAATAAATTTCAGGTGAGTTAAACTTAAGGCAACATATACCAAAAGAACGGCTTGGCTACACTTGGTTTCCTTGGAAGGACTCCCACATCCCCACGTAATGAGTGTGCATGTTCCCAACACTGCTGGGAGCACAGTCCTCACTGCTGGTTCCATGTCATTAGCTTCCAGAAAGCTCTCTCCCCTCTGCTGCTTTGCTAGTAAGGACACGATTGGGTCTGAAGTGAACTGACTCATCTGGAGAGGTCCTCAGCATTTTATTGTACAAAAGGTCACCAAGAGGCTGCAAAGAACGTTATTCCTAAAGATGGCATTACAGTAGAATCTGGAGGAGAATTGTAACTATCAGAAGTAGCAGCAAGGGCTGGGAATGTGTACACCAGAAGGGCGGTGAGAGGCGCCCATCATAAACATCTGCCCCAGAAGCCCTGTCTTCTGTGTGTGGTGAGAAGTACCTAAGATTCGGCAGTTTTCCTGGCTCTGAAGCTTTGTGGGGTCATCCCCAGTGTGTCCAGGACCACAAGAGACACCAGGGTGTACCTCTGGGTAGCATTTTGGAAAGAGGAGAGATTTGAACATGGATAGACAGGGATTGAAAGCCGAGCTTCCCCCTTTACTACCTGTGTTATTCTGAGTACATTACACAGCTTCTCTGAGTTTCCATTTGCTCATTCGTAATCGTAGTCACTGTTAGTAAAGCACAGAACTTAGTGGTTTTCAAGCTTCATCTATGTGAATTTTCACTGCGGAGCTCTGGATGAGGTCACACGCCTTCCCCCATTTCATTGCTTCAAACAAACCCTGTCTCAGCACCATGAACACCAGGGAGAGGCCTTGGGAGGAAGAGACTCGTCTCTGAGCACCCAAGGAGCAATGGAAGACATCATCTTTACCCTGGGCCAGGACCAGGTGAGGTGCCCTCCTCTGTACTCCCCTCGCTCACCTCTCTCCTTACAGACTGTCTGTTGACATAGCTGTGTCTTCCACCCCTCAACCAGCTAAGCAGCACATCACTGGAGGGCAGAGACGCCGTCTTATCTCTGAATACTCAGGGACCTTATGCAGTACCTGGCATGTTTCGGGCACTCATTGAAGAAAGTTAAATAGATGAATGAATAAAGTAAGGAAGTAAGGAAGTTGCTAAAGTAATAGCAACGTCTAAGTCCCCTCTTGTCTCTAAGGTTCTAGTTACAGTTCAGACTCTGTGTGACCCCAGACAAGTCATTGCCCACCTCTGGGCATCAGTTTCTTCTACAAAATGAGAGCACTAGATCAGATGATGTCTAAGGGTTCTCTGAGCTTGGCAGTTTTATACTATCTGCATTTGCTGATAAACCCAGAGCAGGCCTCTAGATTTCTAGAATTCTCATTCCTTGAGAAGAATGCAACACAGGCTTAATACAGACCTGAACGACCTGGCCATTCAGTAGGAATGCCACAGTGCAGACCAGCTGACACTTCCTGAGTGCCTGTAGTGTTCACATTCCTGTTTGGCATTGTAAAAGATTCAAGGGCAACTGAGCTTCTTCATGGTGGATAAGACCTGTCCACAAGTGTTCATGACACAGGGTCTGCTGTGAGGAGTATCTCGTAGGAGGGTTAAGCCATCATGTTCTGCGGATTCACAGTGGAAAAACAATTATAACATCTGGTCCCTCAGCCTATTTTCTGCTATGCTAACAGAATACCACAGACTGAGTAATTGATAAAGAACTGAAGTTTATTTTGTTAATGGCTCTGGAGGCTGGAAAGTCCTAGGGCATGGCGCCAACATCTGGTGAGGGTCATCCTGTGGGAGAAGGGTGGAAGGTGGAAGTGAGCCTGTGAGCAGAGATAAGAAGTAACTAATCCACGCCCATGACAATAGCATTATTTCATTTATGAGAGCAGAACCCTCAAAGTATAATCACCTTTTAAAGGCTTCATCTCTTAATACCAGTAATTAAATTTCAATATGAGTTTTGAAGGGGACACTTAAACCATAGCATTTTACTCCTGGACCCACAAAACCCATGTCCTTCTCACACAAAAAATACATTTATTTCATTCTAAAAGCTCCCAGAAGTCTTAACTCATTCCATTGCCAACACAAAAGTCCAAAGTCAAGAGCCTCTAAATCAGATATGAGTGAGACTCAAAAAACAATTTATCTTGAAGCAAATCCTCCCAGGTGTGAGCCCATGAAATTTAAACAAGCTATCCACTTGGAAAATACAATGGTGGGACAGGCATAAGATAGACATTCCCTTTCCAGAAGGGAGAAGAAAGCAAGAAGAAAGGGGTAACTGGCCCCAAATAAACCCAAAACCCAACAGAGAAAACAATGTTAAGTCTTAAAGATGGAGAATAATCTTTGAGTCCATGCCCTGATTCCTGGATGCACTGGAGCAAGAGTTGGGCCTCCAGGCCTCAGGCAGCCCTGCCCCCAGTGGCTTTGCTGGGCTCAACCCACACTTCACCTCTCTCAAGTTGGAGTTGTTGAGTTGCGTGCGTGAAATTTCCGCAGTTGGAATTGCCTGCTAGGGGCCCTACAGTTCTGTGGTCTTGGGGGTGGCCCCACTGCCGGGGCTTCACTAGGCATTGCTCTGACAGGGACTCTCTGCGTGGCTTTTCCCCTGTGGAAGTTTCCTACCTAGGTTTCTGGGAAGTTCATGGCATTTTTTGAAATCCAGGTGGAGGAAACCATGCCTCCACAGCTCTTGCATTCTACATGCCTATAGAATTAACAACACATGGATGTTTCCAAGGCTTACTGTTTCTACCCTCCAGGTCAAGCCACACCTGGGCCTGCTTGAGTTACAGTTGGGGAAGCCAAGAAGCGCTATGCTGGAATATAGAGAACAGAGTCCCAAGGCAGCCATGGGCCACAAAGCCATGGAGGGTATCCCTAACCTATACCCCAAAACCTGTCCTTCTCCAGCTCTGGGCCTGGGAAGAGAGGGGCATCCTCAGAGATCTCCAAAATGCCTTCAGGGTCTTTTTCCCATTGCCATGTTGGATAGCACCTCACTTCCTTCTATTCATATTAATGTTTTTTAGCAAACTATTGACATGAACACATCCTGGGTTTGCTCTCCTAAATATGCCTTTTTTTTTTCTTTAGATAGTCAGGCTGAGACTTTTTTAACTCTTCCTGCTCCGTTTTCCTTTTAATTGTAAATTCTTAAGTTTTTTCTTCTTGCATCTCACTGTATGTGGTTAAAAGTAGCTGTAGAGAAGCCTGAAAGCTTTTCTGCTTAGTTATTTCTTCCACCAGATAGCCTAGTTCATTGCTCTTAAGTTAAGTTCTGCATTCTATAAATTCCCAGGACATGACCAATTCCACCAAGTCATTTGCAACTGCATAAAAAGGATGCACTTGATTGCAATTTCCATTCTCGTTCCTCATTTCTGTCTGACAAACTTACCAAAATGGCCTTTACCATCCATATTTCTATTTACAATCTGTTCATGACCAGTTACGTTGTCTCTAAGAAGTTCCAGACTTTCCCTACAGCCCTCCTCTTCTTCTGACCCCTCCCCAGAAATGCCCTTCATGCTCCTCTGTTCGTGCCGAAACAGGTTTTTTCCAGACCGCTCCTCCAAGTTCTTTCATCCTCTACCCACCTCTCAGTTCCAAAGCAGCTTTCACATTTTCAGGTATTTGTTATAGCAACAGTGCCACTCTTAAGCACCAACTTTCTATTTTAGTCTGATTTCTGCTGTTAAACCAGAATACCACAAATTGGGTAGTTTATAAAGAACTGACGTTTATTTGGCTCGTGCTTCTATGAGCAGGGATGTCCAAAAACATGACGCTGGCATCTGGCAAGGGTCATCCCACAGCAGAAGACAGAAGGCGAAAGTGAGCATGAGACAGAAAGAAAGTGAGCCAGACTTCATCCTGTTCTATGGAGCCCACTCCCTTGATAACTAACCCACTCTCTCAGTAATGGCATCAATCCGTTCATGAGGGCAGAGCCCTCATTATGTAATTAACTCCCAAAGGACCCACCTGCTAATACTGTTACAATAGCAATTAAATTTCAACATGACTTTTGGAGGGGGACATTCAAACCATAGCATCTGGTAGAAACGGGAGGGGTGCCTGCCTGTAGGAAATGGTATTTAAAGGACCCCAAGAGATGAGTTAGACTTGAGCAACTGGGGACTGAGGAAGGCATGTCCGGCAGAGGACCTACGGTAGGCACATGGGGCACAGAGTCTATAATTGGGAAATAGCAGATGATTTACTTTTGCTGAACCAAGCTCATAGGGTCGGCCAAGGGTACTATTGGGTTAAGATCTTGAATGTCAAGTGAGGAGTTTGCATTTAATACAGTAGACAGTGGGGAGCCATTGAGGGTTTTTAAATTAAACAATAATGGCAGAACCACCTTGAGTAAATTCCTTTAGCATCATAAGTAGAATTGCTTGCAGATAAGAGACCCAAAAACTGGAGATGGGAAATGGGAGGGGATGGTTTGGAGGTTGTGGCAATGGTACCGGTGAGAAATGACACAGAACTCTCGGCTAGGGTGGTGGTGGAAGTGCTAAGAAGCTAGATACAGAAGTAGACACCACTGTGGGAGTAGAACCCCTGTGAGGTCAGGAGAGGAGTCCCTGGCTCACCACTTGGCAGGGTGGTGGCACCAAGAGAAGTGGAAGGCAAAGGGGTTGCTTGTTGATAAAATGAGAGGCTACTGAGAGAGGAGGAGCAGATGGCAAATGTGGTTTGAGAAATGTTGAGTGTCATGTTTACATGGATGGAGCTGGAACAGATTCTTCTTAGCAAACTTATCTCAAGAATGAAAGAAAAAGTATCCAATGTACTCAGCCCTACTATGAAACTATTATAGCCCAAGAATATGGGGAAAGGGGATAGGGAATGGAGGGGAGGGGGGAAGATGGGCGGAGGGAGGGTGATTGGTGGGACCACACCTACGGTGCATCTTACAAGGGTACATGTGAAATTTACTAAATGCACAATATAAATGTCTTAACACAATAACTAAGAAAATGCCATGAAGGCTATGTTAACCAACTAGATGAAAATATTTCAAAGTGTATATAAAACCAGCACATTGTACCTCACGATTGCATTAATGTACACAGCTATGATTTAATTAAAAAATTAATAAAATGGGATTTGGATCACATGATCAGTCAGTATGCACCTACTGTGTGCCAGACTCTGTGTGAGGTATTTTATATTCATTGGCTCATTTAATTGTCACAACCTCTCTATAAAATAGGTATTGCTGTCTCTCCCAGCCATAAGATACTGTGATTCTGTGATTTCAGTCTATCGCCAAATGATGCTCTTTTCTTTGGAAAAAGTCAAAATCCTGCCTCTTTTTTCAGCCTTTCAGTGGAAACAAACAAATCACTGTCATTTCTCAAGCTTTAGCTGAATTTGACGTTCTCTGATGAGTTGTCAAGATGCATTCTGCAAAGCCAGCCTTTATGCAATGCCAGTCTGCTCCCCCAGGGCAGGGGAGCAGAATCCTGTAAGCTCCGGCTCTAGGCTCCGCCAGCGTCTCAGCTCTCACTGTCTCTCCCTGCAACCATCTCCTTTTGGTCACCTGCAAGGATGAGACCAGGAGGAGTGGGCTTTGTCTGAGGCCCTAGGGAAGCAGGTCCTGCCTTCATACAGGGGACATGGGGCACAAGGCATGCCATTGGCACTTATAGTTGGGAAGGTGAAGCAAGGTTAAGGTACCCCAGAAATGACATGGGGTTTCTTAATTTTCTGAGTGAAAGGAAACTCCCTGCTCTCTGGACACCCCCACAGCACTTGGTCCCACCTGTCCTTTGGAACTTGACTTTTAACTTTATGTTCATCATCTACTTTCATAGACGATTTCCCCCTCTGGACTCTAAGCTATTTGAGAGTGGAAAAGAGAATGAAAGAAGTAACATTCAATGAGCACCTATGACGGGCCAAGCGATATATTGGTAACCTTATAACTATTAATTTATCTATTTAATCCTCACAACAACCAGGTGAGGAAGGGCTTATCATCCTCATTTTCTAGAAGAAGAAATCAAAGAGTAGAGAAATTGGGTAAATTCTGGAAAGTGCTTCGACAAGTGTCTGGCACAAGTACTCTATAAATTATAGCACCAATGACTATCATTGACTATCCTGTCCAAGTTCTCCCACCCTGGAATTGAGTCCAGTTCAGGCCAAGTCCAGTGTCCATTCATGCCTAATCTCTCTGGGTAGTACCGTGTCCACTACAGTAATAAAGAAGGTGCTCCCCAAGTTGTGGGGTAAGTCCTTTATCCTTTCCTTGGAATCCTTGGCCCTACTATCCCCCACACAATGTTTGGAATATCTTCCAATAAATAATTATTGAGCAAGTGGTGGGAGGAATGAATGAGTGAAAGTCTACTCTAAAACTAGTCTAGAGGGAACACCTTTAGTAAGTCCTTACATGAAAATGAAATTCTCCACTACCTTTTACTGTCCTTGTTTCTCTCCCCAAAGTGGCTGGGGATCTTATCAGAGGAACCAAATAGAGATGTCTTTGTCACTCTCACTGGAACTGAGCTCTTAAGTGGATGAGAAGGAGCTTGGTCAAAGTGACACCAGGAGTCCAGGAATCAAGAAAGAAGGCCTTTTTTGGCTGATTCATGAGCTGAACCTATTTAGAGGATCATCAGATCTCCCATCCCTCCCAACCAGCCTTTGAAATACTTACAACCTCTGTATTCACAAATACATGTACACACATCCACTCACTTTAGAAGACAGCCCAACACTGAGAAAACCTGATCCAAGACTGAGCCAGTCTGTGACATTTCAGGCATTAGTTTTCTCTTACAAGTGTTGCGTCAATTAGACTAAACCAAGCCTGACCAGCAGGTCCAATATTCTGCAAATCTCACCTTGACACAGTGACCCCTTTAGCCTCTACCCTCTTCTTTCCAGATGCCAGAGTCTATAAGGGCCTAGCTCTGGGACCAGAGATGAGCAGGGTTGGTAGACAAAGCACAGACCTCCTGGTGCAGGGAGTCCCCACTGGGAAATGTCAGTCCAGAACAGGCTCAGGTAGGATCCCAGGGCTGAGAGGGGCCTCTGAGCCGGCTGCTGTGTCCTCTGCCAACCTAGTCCCTGTTGTCCTTACATCTCAATGACCTGAAGAAGGTAGAAATAGCAGGGAAGCTTAAATGCACATGATAAGCTGAGAAGAAGGGGGAGTGGACCGAGGGTGGGGTGGAGGGAGAGCATGCTAAAGAGACAGTGGGGACCTGGTGTCATGGTGGTGGTTAGCAATGTGGCAGGGAGAAGGAATGGCCCGGTGGCCAGCTCCTAACAGCGGAGGGATGCTGGGGAAGCTCAGACAAGGCAAGAGTCCCTCTGAAGTCCTTGCCTCAGAAGATCACCCATGGGCAGTTCCGGGGCAGTTCCTGACTCCAAGGGCAGCTTGTCATTCCAAAGGGCTCAAGTACAGGACACAGCTGCTCGAAAGTGCCCAAATGAGCAAACCCTGCACCAGTCAGGAGGTTTGTGCAGGTGTGTGTGAGACAGAGACTGTCTGTAGTCTGTGTGCGTGACTGTGTGTGTATAATTGGGCTGTGCAAGGGGACAGCTGTTTCCACAGAGCCTGGTGAGCTCTCCACCCCTCCAATGCCACCTCCGTTCCTGCCTGAGACTTGGGCTATAAGGAATTGGGTCAGCGGCTGGAGGAGACTCTGCCACATCCAATTCCCCCACCAGCAGTAACTCCCTCGGGAAAGGCCTCAGGGAGCATTAACGTTTGAATCACAGGGATGAACAACCCCAGCCAGAGCCCAGGAAAACAGCGATTCATCAGAATCCCAGAAAGAGTCACGGGTTGCCTAAATATAGAAACTGTCATCCTGCCCAAAGCAAGGTGAGCTCTGCGTCAGCTGTCAGTGCAGAGCACAGGGAGGGCCAGGAAGAGCAGACAGGCGATCTGGTGACCAGACACACCTGCAGGGCTTGGGCAGGCCCTGGGCCAGGCCACAGGCTGGTCAGAAAGGCCAGCCCTGCCCGGATTTGGAACCAAAGTCAGGCGAGAATGAGCCGCAGCAGGGTGTGTCAGCGTGTTCTGTATCGCAGGACATATGCGCCTTGGATCCCAGTGATGGGACCCCAAGCAAGACACTGGGCCTCTCACAGCCCTCACCTGGGAAGCGAGGTCAGCACAGTGGCTAACCCTGCGGGGCTCAGGGATCCCCCAGCCCTGCCTGGTGCTTTGCCCCTAAATGTTTGCACGGGTTGCTCCTTCCCCACCTTCACCCCTTTATTTGGATACCCCTTCTCAGTGAGACCTTCCTGACCACACAGCTAAAACTGCACCCAGCCCTGGCGTTCCCCGGCCCCTGGTCCTATGGTAGCACTTACCAGTGTCTGGTGTGTTCTGTATCACGTGGGCCTTGTTTCTTCATCGTCTGTCTGTCTTGCTGGGATGTGAGGTCCACACACTCGTGTCTGTTTTGTTCCATCCTGTGTCTCCCATATCTAGAGGAGTTTCCAGGATCTAGCAGGCATTCAGGAGACGCTCAGCAAATGAATGAACGAGCGAATGAGTTGGTGTATGGAGATCACTCAGCACCTTATTCCCGGCGTGTGTGAGTGCTAAGTGAAGGTTAGCTGAGATCCCCTTCTCATCAGTGGTGGCAGGTGGTAGACAGATGACAAGTGGTAAGGGGCTGGCCTCAGAGAATGAAGCAGAGGCAGCTTGGGAGGGGCTTGGGGTGCAGGTGGGAGTGGGGACATGCCAGGACCCTTCAGAGGCAGGGTGGAGAGTCAGTTTGAAGGCAGCCAGACCGTCCCTTGGAGGGAAGTTCAGAGGCAAGACGCGGGCTTCTGGGGAGCTCTGCATACTTCTCTCTGCCAAGAAGGATGTGCCACTGTTTCTCTGCCCTTTTTCTGCTCAGGGGAGCCCTCTCTGACACCCAGATGCCACCTCTGTGATCTGCAGCCTCCGAGCTTCCCCTGCCAGTGGTCTAGCCAGGGCTCCCTTTGTGGTCTCACACCACCCACCCCACTCCCACCCCGGTGGATTGAGCATCTTAACAGCAGGACCATGTGGGGCTTGCCTCCTTGTCCCCAGGGCTGAGCCCAAGACCAGACCCATCATAAACCGTGTCGGAGTTGAGTGCAGGAAAGAGAAACAGTCGTGGGGCAGTGCCTGTGGCTCAAAGAAGTAAGGTGCTGGCCCCATATGCCGGAGGTGGCGGGTTCAAACCCAGCCCCGACTAAAAACTGCAAAAAAAAAAGAGAGAGAGAGAGAGGAAACAGTCATGTCATAAAAGGGATTCATGAAAGGAAATCAGCTGCTTTCAAAATGATTGGAAAAAATGAAGGACCAGGCTCCAGAATAACCCACAAAAGGTGCCCACCAGGAGAGCTGCTACCCGGAAGGCAGGGAAGCAAGAGGCCACTGCCCCCACATCCATGCCATTGCAAAATAGCAATTCGTTTGTGACATGCATTCCTGATCGCTAGAAGTGGGATGCAGGAGTGAGCCAAGTCCACGTGCATGTTTACCCAGCGACTAAAGTGGAGCATGAAGTCCAAGCTTGCCCAGAGGAGAGACTGGCTGGAGTAGGGCAGGCTAGTTCTGGAGCCTTGGTCATGGCTCAGCCTACCAATGGGGGCTGGGGATTCAGCTGGAGGTAGGCTGGGACGGGCACGAAGCCAGGCCAGCTTTCCAACGGCTGACTTATAGACACAGCCTTTGCTTGTTTAGAAATCTTGTTCTGTCTGATATCACTTGAAAAAAACTGCGCTACCCTTCTGGGGTTGAGGAGCTATTCCAGGTAAGAAATGTGTAGTGATGCTTTTTGGCCCAAGGTGTTGACACAAATGACATCTGAGCATGCCTCATTCACCCCAAAGACCATGTGGCAACCACTGAAACTTCAGGGGGTGGGCATAGGATTTGCTTCCTAGCTATGGCTAATCAGGAGCTAATTGGATCTGGACCCCCCAGGAGTTACCGCTTCTCTAAGGCAGGAATAGGGTGGGAGCTGGTATTAACCAAGCTCTCAAAAAACCTGGGCCATGAATAGAATGCTAAGTGATTAACTTTCCATGGAGGAGTTCACTTTGAGGCGGGCAACATGAAAGATTCATGTCCTGTGATCAGCACCTCCTTCTCTCAGCAAGATCTCCTTGGGAAGCCTTGCTTGATGGGAAACAAAGGGATCTTGGTCATGCTAACAGCTAGTGTCATACGTTAAGCTGATCCGAGGTCCCTGTCTCTCCCCAGGGAAGCAATATAATATCTCAAAGGTACAGCTTTGAAATTAAGATCTAGTCCAAATCCTGTCTCTATCACATATTATCCAGGAACGTCCCTGATTCTGTGTGCAGATTGGGATGGATGTATTATTATCTGGGATCCTGGCTAGGTTCGTATGAAATGTCAGGGAAAAGACCCCAGCCTCTGAGTACCAAAGTACTTGTTGACCAAATTCTATGTGTCAGGCACTATTCTAGGCCTTGGGTATATAGTTGTGAACAAGGCTGAAAGAAACCTTACCCTTGAGGATGTTACATTCTAGTGGAGAGAAGTAGATAATGAGAAAGCAAATAAATAAAATGTTTGGGTGTAAATAAGGGCATTAAAAAAGGTAAAATAGGTGAGGGCGGTATGCAAGAGTGTGATGGTGGCATGGGGCCGAGATATGGCTTTAACTGGGGTTGGAGAAGGCTTTTAAGAGAAGACAAACGTGGAGTTAAAACCTAAATGGTGTTAAGGAGACATCCATGCAAAGGGCAGGGAGAAGAAACAGAAAGAGCAGCATGTGCAAAGGCCCTGTGGTAGGAACAATTAGGTTTGAGATGAAAGGAAGGTTTGGCTAAAGCACACATAAGAAGACATGAGGCCTGACACACTGTCTGGCACACAGTAGGTGCTCTATAAATGTTAGTCCTCTTTCACCCTGCAGCAGAAGAGACTGGGATGCTCATGTCAGTAGGCTCCCCAGCCCTACCTTAGCACAGGAGATACCTGAATCCTGACCCCTTCATTCTGAAACAGACCCTTGTCTTCATTATAACAATGCATGTCACTACTTCTTTCGTGGTTACCATTCCAGGCTTATGATAAGATTTGTGGAATCCTCTCAATTCTCCAGCAACCCAGCTCCAACCTACCCCTTAGACTGGGTCTCTGCTGCTGATGGCTTCATCTTACTTCCTATATGTCAAATTTTTTAGCTTCGGTTTCAGTGGAAGATGTGTCCTGACCTTGCCCCAGCTTTGTTCGCTCCAAGCATTCTTGCTGAATGTCTCGGAGGTCCTAGGGCTAGCTGGCAGCCAGATCTTCAGAAATGCCCGAGGGCCTCTGCCCACCTGTGAGCAGTGCTCATGGCTCACAGTCCACAGGGAAGCTTGGACATCCCCTCTCTGTGCCACCCTCTCTTGTATAAGTTTTCAAGAAATAGCAGTCTTTGCTGTCAGGTCACTTGCAAGGGAATGGGAGAGAGGCTCTGTCCATGCAGAACAAGAGGAGAATGGTCTCCAAGTGGCCCAAAAATGAATAGAAAGCAGCTCTGGGCTGTGTGACCACAGAGTGGGGTGTAAGTGAGGAGGCAGAGAGCATTGAGTCAGGACCTGAGTGCAACGGTGTCAGGAGTGAAAGCAGTGTCGGGTCTGTCTGGCCGTCAAGCCACAAGTCTTAAATCTCTGCATATCTGAGACTGTTTTCCTATCTATAAAATGAGGATAATACTCCTCGCCCTCTGTTGCTTTGAGGATCAAATGAGATTCTGCAAATGAAATTAGTTTTTAAACTTTAAAGCATTGTAAATTGCTCTTTTTCCTGAGAGGCTCCAGGTGGGAGTAGGACATCAGCTCTGGACACCTAAAAATATTAGCAATAATTATCATTCACTAAGCCCAAGCACTGTGCACACGACCCGAACTGTCTTGCTGAATTCTTCCAGATCTGGGAGGTGAGTGCTGTCGTAGCCTTCAGAGACATTGAGGCACAGGGAGATTCGATTGCTTGCCCAGGTCACACAGCTCATAAGTGGTCTGACTCCAGAGTCCCTGCTTTACACATTACTCGTCTCTGCGGCAAACCAGAACCATGTTGGAAGATCCAGGAGGGGCTCTGAACCCAAGAGTGAGCAATTTCAAACCAGTTCTCTTAGGACCCAAAGTCCTTCATGGAGGGAAAAGTACTGGCCTAGGTGGGTCATGCGGTAAGTGGAAGAAGAACCCCTCTGGTGGTAATTAGGAGAACTAGATATTAGCAGCTGCGTATCACCTCTGACCCTTCACCTGTCTGGGCCTCAGTTTCTCTCTCTCTAAAACAGGAGGGAGAGAAACTTTTTTTTGTTTGTTTGTTTTGAGACAGAGTCTCACTCTATTGCCTAGGCTAGAGTGCCATGGCATCAGCCTAGCTCACAGCAACCTCAAATTCCTGGGCTCAAGTGACTCTCCTGCCTCAGCCTCCCAAGTAGCTGGGACTACAAGCACCTGCCACCACACCTGGCTCGTTTCTTTTTTTAGTAGAGATGGGGGGGGGGGGTTGTCTCACTATTGCTAGGCTCAAACTCCTGAGCTCAAGGGATCCTCCTGCCTTGGCCTCCCAGAGTGCTAGGGTGACAGGGGTGAGTCACTACACCCAGCAGAGAGAAAAGATTGATCTATAACAGTGTGGCCCATCTTTTGGACCATAGCCCACTTCAGCAGCATAAAAGGACACACAGCCATCCGCCCACCCATCCCCGCTGTCTGGCAGGAAGAAAACTCAGAAGTAATACAACAGTGCTACAATGCAAGCGATTTGGGGGAAAGATGGGGGAAGGATCTGCTTTAGGAGAGGGAGATGATGATTCATAGCTGAACAGCGATGTGTACAAGCCTCAAAACCCAGCCACTGAGAAAGCATAAGCCCTAATAACTGTTGTTAAGCAAACACACCACCATAAACTAAACTGGTAATGAAGAAACGAAACTAATGGTGATTTATAATTAAAAAACAAGAACGGTGGCATTTGGAGAGTAGCACCAACTCGAGACAACGCTGCCAATGTCCTCGCTGGTAACCACACATCCCCCGCCGCTGGCTCGAACTCTCAGCTGGGCTCAGGTGTGGTGGGAGATTGGCAGTGTCACCCCGTTTGCTTGGCATCCAGACTTTCGGGCTAGATCACTGGCTTAGAGTGTGCAATAAACTCCAGCTCACCTCATTTGTGAATATCGATGTTCAGTAACTGCTTACCCCTCACTTAATTATGAGAGCTGACCTTTATTGAACACTGGCACATGCCCGTCCCTGCAGTAAGCTCTCTGCAGGCATCGTCTCACGCACCCTCACGACACGAGAGCTGGGTACACGGACGGTCTGCATTGCACAAATGGGGTACAGAGAG
Organism: Perodicticus potto; assembly: GCA_963574655.1. Classification (NCBI taxonomy): domain Eukaryota; kingdom Metazoa; phylum Chordata; class Mammalia; order Primates; family Lorisidae; genus Perodicticus; species Perodicticus potto. Next base: position 85,416 of record CAUYRH010063610.1, on the reverse strand, counting down.
AGTGAGTGGCCAGCAGAGGTCACATGGCTCATAAGGGGTGGCCCCCAGGCAGCCTGCCTCCAGAGCCCACCGAGCTGGACGGCATTTCTCAGGACACTGAGAAGCAGGCCCTGTAACAGGTGAACATTCTTTGGCAGTGTCAGTCATTCGCCTAAAACAGTGGTTCTCAACCTTCCTAATGCCGTGACCCTGTAATGCAGTTCCTTACGTTGTAGTGACCCCAACTATTTGCTACTAGCAACAAAAATAATTTTATGGTCGGAGGTCACCACAACATGAGGAACTGGATTAAACGGTTGCGTTAGTAGGAAGGTTGAGAACCACTGACCTAAAAGAACAAAGAGGGTTTGTGTTATCGGAGTCAGTCAGCATCCTCCTGGAGATCCCCGGCGTTTACAGCATAGACCAGGGCCCTGTCAGTGGCTAATATTCCACAGGTCCCCTGGGCCATCCCTTCATTCACTCCACTGCGCAGGATTATACTTCCCAGGGGCCAGATATGTGGCAGTGGTTTGGGTTGTGACCACTGTGGGAGGAGACGGTTTTTCTGGTTCTTTGTAGGTAGAGGCCGAGAATGCTGCTAAACATCTTCTACCCACAAGACACCCCGTCCCCGCAACCAAAGACTATCTAGCCCAGATTGAGAAATTCTATCCTAGACACGTGACTCTGGACAAACCAGGTTGCCCCTGGAAACAGTGGACAAAAGGATGGCTTCAGACTGAGTAGGAAACAGGGGACCGTGATGTCCCCATTCATGAGGATTTGAGGTTGACACACTGGAAGGAGAGGAAGGAGCGACCCTCAGAGTGCCTGGCCTGGAATGTCGTCCTTTGTACTCCCTAGCTGTGTGACCTTGGACAAGTTCCTAAACTTCTCTAAGCCTCAGTTTCCTCATCCATAAAATAGTATTAACAGCGTTACAGGAGGGACTGGAGGAGCTGAGAGAACAAAGCCAGGATAAGGCAGCGCGCCTGCTGACTCCCTGAACTTGGAGGTGATGTGCAGGCTGGAGCCACCTGCCCCTCCCAGTCTCACCTTGACCTCCTCCACCCAAGACCCAGGAGAAGCGCTGCAAGCTGCCAGGACATACCTCCCCTGTCCTTTCACTAGCCACAGCTCAGAGGCCCTCTCACCTCTCCCAGGAGGGGTAGCGGGATTCTTTCATTCACTCAACAAGTATTTGTTCAGCACCTCCTGAGTGCTAAGCATTGTTCGAGGCACCTGGGGTGGAACAGTGAAAACAATAGATGAAGACCTAATCAGGGAAGACAGACAATAAGCAAATCAGTAAGGTTATCACAGTAGGATTCTAGATAGTGATGAGCAGGAAAAGTGAAACAGAAGAGGATAGGGTGTGCCCTGCGTTCATTTCCACTTCAAACAGGTGACGTTTCAGTCATCCTGAGAACCTTGAAGATGGGAAAGGAGCAAACCATGCGGAATGCACCCTAGGGAAGAACATTCCAGGCAGAAGCTTGGGGGAAAGCAGTCAGGGTGGGCAGGGAGGGAGGTGAGCCCACAGGCAGGGCCGGCCGGGATGCGACCTTGGCTCTGAAGCTGGTGGAAGGCAGAGTCTGGGAAACAGTCGCTAAGCCCCCACAGCTGCTCTGTGGCAGATCCCGTATCGGGAAGAGGCAGGGAGACCTGTCGGTATTCCAGGTGAGAGATGGAGGGGCCACGACCAAGGTGGGAGTGGGATTTCCCAGCGGGTCAGGTGTGGGATGTGAGGGAAAGAGAGGAGCTGACCCCAGGGTGTCTGACCGAAGAAACTGCAAGGATGTCCTTTACTTATAATAAGCCCCTTACCAATATGAGGAAGGCCACCTGTGTGGGGGAAAGACGAGGAGTTTTCGAATTAGACTGCATTTGGCTTGCGGCTCTGTTGTTTAAAGGCTATGTAGTCACTTACCTTAAAGAGCCTCCGCTTGTTCAGCTATAAAATGGGTGTCATGGTGCCTATCTTATAGAAATCAAACAGGGGCGGATGTAGGGCTGGCCCCAAATAAATGTAGTGCCATTTCCTCAATGCCATCATTCATGTCCTTCACCAAGTCTCTGGATCCCCGTCCTGCCCTCCAGCTCCTAGACCAGCGGTTCTCAACCTGTGGGTCACGACCCACAGAAACTGTATTAAAGGGCCACGGCATTAAGAAGGTTGAGAACCACTGGCCTAGATCCAGTGTGATCCAGCTCCAAGGCCCTGGGCAAAAGAAGGGGATGATCAGAACCATCATTTTCTTAGCACCTTTAGGGGCTCACGCAGCAGTTCCCAGCCCTGGCTACACCATAAATCCACCTAGGAATCTTTTGAAAAATGCGATGCCCCAGCCTCCCGCCCCCATGACCCCCAGCTCTGGGCACCAGGCACTAGCAATGTTAAAAGCTCCCCAGGTGATTCCAATGTGTAACCAAGTTTAAGAAACTTAAGACCAAGTTGCAATTTTGTTCATTTTGCAGACATAAAAAACTCATATACCGAAGGTGGCGGGTTCAAACGTGGTCTCGGCCAAACTGCAAAACAGAAAAATAGCCGGGCATTGTGGTGGGCGCCTGTGGTCCCAGCTACTCGGGAGGCTGAGGCAAGAGAACCGCCTAAGCCCAGGAGTTGGAGGTTGCTGTGAGCTGTGTGACGCCACAGCACTCTACCGAGGGCGATAAAGTGAGACTCTGTCTCTACAAAAAAAAAAAAAAAAAACTCTGAGGCTCAAAGAGATTTAAGGGACTTCTCCCGGGTCTCTCAGCTGCACAGCAGTCAAACCAGGATTTAACCACTGGTAAGGCTGACTCCAAGCCGAATGTCCTTCTCGTATTAAGTTGAGGCCGTAGGAAAAAGTGCTTGCAATGCACATCAATAGCATTGTGTGGCTCATTAACTCCCTTACAAAAAGACTTGTGGAGGCAGAAGTGACCAAAGAAACTTCAATCATAAGCGTTAAGATGCTCCTGACAAATAACAGCTTGTACCCAAAGTGATGCCAAAGTCAGGGGGAAATGGAATCAGTCCACAGACCTTTGGTTTCCAGATGGATGGGCAGACACACCTCTGGGGCAAATCCGAGTGTTCTGTTAGATAAGCGAGGTGAGGATTAGTTCAGCACCGCCCACAGTTGGCCAGCATTTACTGAGCACCCAGCCAATACCATGGGTGGGATTGGGCGCTGGGCTCCTTGATGTGGCCCAGCCTCCAGCCAGCCTGGTGGATCTCTGTGTGGATTAGAAGTGTTGGGACCCCAGCTGGAGCTGCTGCACTGGCAGGTGGTGCTTGGAGAGGGAGCCCTGCCCAGCCGCCAGCAGCTCTGTGCCGCAGTGGAAGTGAAAGACGGGGAGGCAACTGGAAGCTTGGCCCTCGGTGTCCTCCAACGCAATTAGAAATGCAAATACACCGCACAATAATTACACACAAGTTTCAGCTTCTCTTCCAGCCTCACAAACCACCTGTTATGAAATTAGAGGGGATTTATTTTTTAATTAATGTGACAGTAATTAGCAGAAAGTTTAGATGCTTCAAAGTAGACCTGCGCGGGGAGGTAGGCATGAAATAAAGAGTGCGATTTTTTTTTCTCAAAAAGTTCCAGGCATATTTAGAATTCAGTTGGCATTTCTCTGCGCTGCCTCCATAGTTACCTGCATCTGTGGTTTGGAACATACAACCAAAGTGTATGTCATAAAACTAAAAAGGTCTGGGGGGCAGAGCTCAGGCATTGAGCCCAGTGGGCCTGGGTTTGACTCTCAAATGGTTACTGGGCTGTGTGGCCTGTGAGAAGTCTCTTAACTTCTCTGAGCCCTAATCTCTTGGGGTTAATAAATCCTGCCTCCCCAATATTGGGGAGATAATAATAACTGCTTCTCCAAGATTGCCATGAGTTGTTAGGGAAGAGTTAAGAAGGACATCACGCATGCCCCATTACATAGTACCAACTTTTTAAAAACTAAAAGATAGTGGGGCACCAACCCCATATGTCAGAGGTGGCGGGTTCAAATCCACCCCCGGCCAAAAACCGCAAAAAAAAAAAAAATAATAAAAGATAATTTGTCACCATGAAAGTATAAGAGTGTACAGACAGAGCCAGGCATGGTACCACCTGCCTGTAGTCCCAGCTATAAGGGAGGCTGAGCTGATGAAATCATTTGAGCCCAGGAGTTTGAGGATTTAGTGAATAGCCACTCCAGCCTGGACAGCATAGTGAAATCCCTTTCTACAATAAAAGAAGTGGATATCTGCAGGCTGCTGGTTTGCCCAGGACTGTTGTGGCCCCACATCTTGGGCAACCTAGGATGCCCGGTCACCCTAGTTCCCAAGAAGCTGACTCTGACATAGAGTCTAATGAAGAAGCACCCTTGGGATCAGGACTTGGACCAGAGGGGAAGGAAGCAGGACAGCTGGTGGGGAGCAGGTTAAAGCATGACTCAGCAGACCCAGCAAGAGCCTTGACCATGCCCACAGGAGCTCAGAGCCCAGTGACTCCCTCAGTTATCCTAAGTGGAAATGTGGTGGCCAGGCCTCTGCAACTACGCACAGATCCAGAGTGGACATGGGCTGTCTGAGCAGGGGGTGAGGTCTTGGGAGGTGCTCCCCTCTCCAGATGAGGCCGTTCTTAAGGGAGCTGATGCCAGTGGCCTCTGCCCATGGCGCCATCAACATTGGGCAATACATCAATCTCACCTGGAAAGGGAACAGAGTGAAGCATGAGTGCCCACCATCAACACGAAATCAATCACATTACCTAGGAAACACACATCATACAAATTGTGAAAGTATAAACCCTGGAAAACTATCATCAAAATAGGACATCAAAACCTACCATTACTGCACCCAAGAAATCCACACACACTCTCTTGGGATGAGAAACCCCAGGGGCAACAGAATTGCCTTTCAGCCTGGGCAGGGAGGGTTTCCATTGCCAAGCTTCCAGATCCAACTTAAAGAAATAAAACAGCATTTAAATGAGTTTCCTGGTAAAAAATTAAAACAATAAATAAATGTCCTCTGTGTTTTTCTTTCGCTCAGGACCACTCATGTGCAGTGTAATATGCTAATGTGCAGTGTAATATGCTAATGTGCGGTGTAATATGCTAATGTGCAGTGTAATAGGCTCATGTGCAGTGTAATATGCTCATGAGCAATGTAATATGCTAATGTGAAGTGTAACTCAGCAGGGAAGGGGTAGTGAGCAGGGAATCCTGTTTTACCCTTTCCTCTGAGGCTCTCTCTAGGGTTGGCATTCTTGGCCTGAGTCCCAAGAATAAATCTAGATCCCTCAACCTGACATTGAAGCCCTCCCTGGTCTGCGTGCCAATCTCTCATCCAGGCACTCTCTCCAGCCTCCTTGTGCAAACGTTTTGTTTCAGGGACTCCTCAGTCCTTCTCCCTTGCTCCCATCTACCTCTCTACCTTTGTCGTTATCTGTTCTTTCCTCTTGCTTTGCTTTGCTATTTATCTGAATCATCTCACCTTGGAGACCAAACTCAGACTGTCCTCCTTGAGGCTTTCTCTACTGCCTCCATCTGTAGGCATCTCATCCACCTCTGAAACATTCATGACCTTGCAGCGTTAGGCACCTTTGTGAAGGCATCTTGACTCTCAGAAGTATATGCTCCTTGTGCTTCCTGATACCCCTCTCCTAGGCCAACCCCACCAGGCCCGGTATGGCCTGGTAGTGCTGCACTGGGAGGGCCAAGGCACCACCAAATCTGTGTGACCTTGAACCTCTCTGAACTTCAGCTCCCTCATCTATAAAGATGATAATGGTGTCTACTCCACAGGATTGTTGTGAGTGCTAAATAAGATGATGTAGAGGAAGTCCCCAGTGAGATGACATTAATGGTAGGCCCTTAATCAGCACTGGTTTCCTCCTACCCCCTTGTTGAAACAAAAGGCATTGCAGAAAGGGGAGACATTTATTAAGTGACTCTCGTGTGTGAAGCACTTTACTTACATCTCAGACGTTAGAATTATGACTTGACACAAAGTCATTACTCCAGGACTGTCTTAGCCCATTTTGCGCTGCCATAACAATACCCGAGACTGGGTAATTTATAAAGAACAGAGACTTATTTCTTATGGTTTTGGAGGCTGGGAAGTCCAAGTTCCAGGGGCCTGGACGAGGGCTTTTGTGTCATCGCATAGCAGAAGGCAGAAGGGTGGAGGAGGTGGGGCAAAGGAGGAGAAGGGAGGGGAGGGAAGGGGCCTGAACTCATCCTCTTGTTAGGAACCCAGTCCCACAGTAACTAACCCACTCCCACAATAATGGCGTTAGTTCATGCATAAGGGCAGAAGCTTCATGGCTAAAATCCTCTTAAAGGATTACTGTCTCAACACAGTTGCACTGGAGATCACGTTTCTAACAGGTGAACTGTTGGGTGCACGTTCAAACCATAGCAAGGACCATCAATCTAGAAATGAGAAAACCATAACAAGAGGACTTTCTAAGCTCACGTAAGAGTAAGCGGTGGAAATTAAAGCAGGAATAGCACAACTCTGACTAAAAAAAGAAACTTCTTACTCATCAATAAGACAACCCTAGAATAAGTAATTTTTGGTAGAAGTGAGGCTTTGGCTTCTAAAGATATTCCAAGAAGAGAATAATGGACAACATCTTTCCAGGAGTATCTGGACATTTATTTGGAGGCAAGATATCAAATAGCCTGTCCCCTCCAGTTCTGGAATGTTCTTCTATTTCCTGAGTGTATTCATGCCAAAGAAATATGCACCTGTACTGGGCAGGTGGTGGGAGTGGAGGGAGGGGATTTGTTGTCATGATAGGAAATAAAATCCATTTGTCTTCAATTGTCATCACTTCTCAGTAATTAACTGGATGCTAATGCCTACGATGAAAGTTCCTCCAAGCCGTAATTGAACTTTAATCAGGTGTGCATGGAATTACAGGAAAACAGAATGGCAAAGTGAAGCTGAAATGTCAGGAAAGCTGTGTGTCAACTGCCAGCTCCCTAAACTTGAGCGAGAAATTCATTAATACCTGAGAGCTGTCACAGCCTTCTCAGAATTAATGAGCATCTGAATTTATTCATGCAATTACCTTAAAATAATTAGCAAGCACTCAATTCACTGTTAAGAACCTCATGGATTATCTGGAAATGTGAAGGCATCCGAGGAAATGTATCAGGACTGCTGGGCTGAGACCTGTTCCTGCAGAAATGGTACCATCAAAAGAAAGTGGGAAAGATGGAAAGAGGAAAGGCAGAAAGGGAAAGGAGGAGGAAATACCACGCAGATGGCTGATAAAAAATGAATACACTTTCAACTTCACTGTTAATCAGGTAAACAATGAAAATGTGATACCCCATATTTTACTTAACAAATTGGCAAAGATTATTTCTAATTTTTAAATCAAATGCTGCTAAAATTACAATGAGAAATCCACTCATGTGATGAAAGTAGGAATATAAATTGATGTGAACTCTCTAGAAACAACTATTAAAACATGAGTTTTCATTCACCTGGATACTTGTTAAGCACCTGCTGTATACCAGGCACTGTGCTAGTGTCCGGGAGGCAATGGCAGACCCGCCATAGTATCTTCACTCAAAAACGAACAAAAAGCCAACTGCATACAACCCTTACGTAATGAGTACATAAATCATGGCTCCCCTATAAAAGAGCATTATTTTACAATGGCTGGAAGTTCTATTTTTACAGAATACTTAATGGTATAGGGAAACACCCATGATTCTTTTTTGTTTTGTTTTGTTGTTGTTGTTTGTAGAGACAGAGTCTCACTTTATCACTCTCTGTAGAGTGCTGTGGCATCACAGCTCACAGCAACCTCCACCTCCTGGATTTAGACAATTCTCTTGCCTCAGCTTCCTAAGCAGCTGAGACTACAGGCGCTCACCACAACGCTCAGCTATTTTTTTGTTGCATTTTGGCCGGGACCGGGTGTGAACCCACTACTCTCGGTATATGGGGTGGTGCCCTACTCACTGAGCCACAACAGACAATATAAAAATCTACCAAAGTACATAGTTCTACATGTGCTTAGAAGAAGATAGCGAAAAAATATGAAAACATGATTATTGCTATGAGAGACGATAGTGATCTTTTAATTCTCTTTATGTTTTTATATTTTTCATTTTTCTGCAAAAGAAAATATTATAAATGTAACAGAAGTCTGAAACTAAAGTGTCAGAAAAGATGTGTCAAGATTTTTATTTTATATTACTTTATTATCATTATAAATATTATATAAATATTTAAATATATAAATATAATATATAAACCAATAAATATAAATATTTATTTATTATTTATTAAACAGTATATAAATATTTAAATGCATAAACACGATATATTTTTTGTAAATATATACATTTCTATAAATATAAACATTAAAAATATACAAATATCATTGTATTCGCTGAGGATGAGCAGTACATTCATCTGAGTGATTTCTGACTTAGCCATTTAATTTCCACCATAAAGCAACAAGAATGGTCCTATTATTCTCTCCATTTTACAGATAAGGAAACTGAGGCACAGTGAGGTTACGTGACACAGCCGTGGAAGTGGCAGAACTGGGGTTTAAACCCAGACGTTTGACCTTAGACCCTAGGCTCTTAAGCATCACGCACTTTGGAAATGGTGTGTTAATATCAAGTGTGCGTCCTCCAGCCCAGCGGATCTCAACCCACTGGTTGCGACCCACAGGAACTGTATTAAAGGGCGCAGCATCAGGAAGGTTGAGAACCACTGTGTAGCCCATCCCATTACTAACTGTGTTTTTCCCTCGTGTGGGCATCGTCCATCCCAATACTGATGTGGAAGGCAGCATGACGATATTGATCAAAACCGAAATATGAAGTCAGGTGACCTGATATAAGTCCTAGTTTTGCCACTTCCTGTGTGACCTTGAGCAGTGCATTTCTCCTTTTCAAATCCCAATGTAATTATCCGTGGAATGGGTTTAGCCGTCACTGCCCTGGCGTACATGGGAGCAGACGGCATGTGTCGATGTTTCTTCGTGCAGTGTGACACTCTACAAACATAAGGTCTAATCATCGCCCTGCCAACCTGCGAGGCAGATGAAATGACAGAGCAGGTGGGAAAGCGCCGTGTTCACTGTGCACATACTGTACCCTGACAAGTCATCGCTGTTTGGACTTCACAGTTCACGACGCTTGCCTTTCTCCTTGTCTGGAGGGAGAGGCCTAGTTCCACCCCCATCTCTGCCCCTCTGCAGACCTCAGTGTCCCCATCTGTTCAGGAAAGGGAAGTGGGCTTCTGGTGTTGTCCCAACGTGGACATGGCCTCACTCCAAGTGAACTTACTGAGACCCGGTCCTCCAATCTGTGATGAAGATGAGTGCAGCAGGTAACACCAGCTCAGAAAGGGAAGCCCCCGAGCCCCCGAGTCCCCGTTTCTCCAAACAGGAGAAAACCCTGGTTGTCAGGGAACTTTCAGGCTAAAGAAAATGAAGGATCAGATTCATACTGTACTAGTCTGACTTCTGTAGTATCTCCAGGCAGGTGAGTTTGCTGGGACACTAGGCGTCTAGGTACACGTCCTAAAGCCGCCACATTATGCCCACACAGAAGCCCAGCTCCCCATCCCTCATGAGCTCTCGGTCAGAGCTGGATTCAAGTCCACAAGCTCATTTCGAGTTTTTAAAAGTGATGATGAATATACCCTGCTTACTAAATATTAGTCTCCTTCCTTCCCCTGCACGCCAGCTGAGTCTAAGGTGGGCCTGGACCTCTCTGTGGTATGGAGTCATTTTTGCTCATTAGAAAAAATCATTAACATATTCTCCCTCAATTAAAAGCTACGGTGGAAACATGGAAGGGTTACTTTGCTTTCTCTGTGCCGCTACATCTCAGCCTTTCTAAGACAATCCTGCTATGTCTTGTTACACGTTAAAAAAAAGAAAAACTGTGAATTGAAATGTGGTAGAGAATACACTTCCTTCCTCTGGCCCAAGCGGAGGTGTATATTAATGTTATCAAAGCTGCAGTTGCTTCTATTTGCTAAGACAACAGCGGCCCACCTGTCTTTCTCGATTTAAACACCGGCTGAACTTGTACCATGTCTTATCCAATGATAAAAAGTGTTTCTCTTTTCAGACGTGGCTATCAGAAAATCCAGATCTAAATTCACAGATCACATGCACTTTCTAACTCACCTCCAATGTTTGCTTCAGCTGGTTTCTCTCTTATTTGCTTTCTAAATCTGCCTTTTGTGCGGGGGATAATTTTTTTTGTCCACTTTGTACTTGCTAAAATAGTTAAATTGCCTCCAATTTTCTACAGTGATAAAACTAATAGCGTTCCTTCCATCTATCCCATCCTTGTGTAAATAGGTGATCCAGTTAATCTAACCTTACCCAGACTGGAGATGTTATTAAACCCTCAAATGTAGGGTCAAAATAAGCAAGCAAATTTTCAGAGTGAGGAGTTAGTGGTTTGAGAGACATTAAGGAATAAGACAGAAACAGCCACGGTGAAAATCAGAATTCTCAATTTGACCTTGGGTTGACCTTAGCCCTCCAGGGTGGCCCAGGTCGGGTTTCCTGTTTGCTGGGTTCCCCCTGGACAGCGTCTGAAGTAATAAGAGCTCTCAGATTGACAGCTTCATGCCTCTGCCATTTATCTGATAGACTTTTAGGTCCTTCCAAACGCTTTCTCCCTCTCCCCTCCTTTCAACCTAGACCTCAGCTGCTCTTTGTAATCCAGCCAGCCAAAGCAAGGTTCAGCAGGTGAGGGCACAGGTGTGATGCTGGCGTGGAAGTCTTCTCCCTGCTCCAGAGGCAGGGGCTGGGCACAGCATCTTTTTTCTGCCTCATCTGCACAAAATGTTCTTGTCTTAGCCCAGAAGTTCTGGGAGTCTGGGAGTCTGGCAGCCCCTCAGTGTCTGGGAAATGTGATCCGAATGTCACCTGTTCAGATTCCAGAACTATTTCCCAGATTTCAATAGTGGGCAGCTGAATCAAAGCTAGAGAGAAGGTCTCCAGCTGGTCAGGTGGGCTTCAAACTGCGATTCTGCCACCTGGATGCTAAGATGTGAGCCTCCTCCCTAACTCCCCAGAGTGTCAATTTCCTCATCTGTAACATGGACGCAAGAGGCGATGCTCTCCAAGTACCAAACCCAGAACGCAGTAGCAGGGGTATTCGTTCAGTCGTTCATTCAGCTGTCACGTGGGTGGTTTTGCTTTTCCTCTTTCCTCACTCTGCTGACTTCCAGGGATTTGTCACTGACTCCAAGGAGGCGGGAAGCTGAGCTTCCTATACTCATCTCTGTCCTGAAACAACACTTGCCTGGGGCAATCGAAGACTATTTTGGAGACTAAATTAGAATCTGCTCCAGTGACTAAGATGGGGGTGCTGAGAGGAGGAAAAGGGTTTTGAAGACTGAAAATATTCAGAACACTTTTGCCTCCACTGGGCCGGGGGGTCTCCACTCACTGTGCCTCTGTGTTGACTGGTGGGAGGGTGAGGTTTCTTGCCCCTCAGGACACAATTCCTAGAGACCAATTGTCTCAGTGAGTCACCAAGAGGAGAAAGCCTCTGCATAGAGGGGCCGACTATTTTGGGCACGGGGCAAAGGGAATAACCCGCATTTATTAGCACCTGCTCTAACGGGAACTAGACTGTCATGTCATTGAACTCTGCCAATATCTTACTGAGTGAAGGATTATTCCCCCATTTTTATAGATGAAGAAATCGAAACTCAAAATAAGTTAAATACATTCTATCTTGTCAAGAACACAGAAATAGGCAAGAAATTTCAAATGAAGGCTGTTTAATCTGGGAAATCTGTTACATGTGTTGTGTTAAAGGCTTAAGGACCAAAAAGGAGGTGGGAGGTAACTTGGAGATTAGTGACTACGGGAAGCTGTTTCCATGCTCTGGAGCTTGGGAGGGAAAGGGGAGAAATGGTGTTAGCAGGATCTAGTTGGGAGGTGCTGCTGCCAGGCAGGTGCCAAAGAGACTGTGGCATGCGGCCCAGTGGTTGCTTAGACCAGAGACAGGATGGCAGCCCAGAAGATGAAGTGTTTGGTAGGACGGGTACTGCAGTGGTGCTGGGAGCGCCAAAAGAACCCAGAGACTAAGGCCATTGATGTCCTCCCATGCTGGGGTGATGCAGTCCTGAGCTGGAAGCTGGTAGAAGGTCCCTTTTCCAGTCTCCTGCAAGGCCACCCAGGCCTACCCATCTCCTGGCAAAAGGGATCTGGAGAATGTAGTTTGCAGAGACCTGGCCCCAGCATCAGAGAAGAAAATAGAAGGGTGGGTTTGAAGCTGAGAGACTATGTATAAATAGCAACCCCGTATATGAAGCAAGAAGGGAGCTGAAATGCAACCCCAGTCTGCCTCCAGGGAGTGAACAAGCACTCACTTGGCACCCGCTCTGCGGCAGACCCTGCACTAGCCCTGGGAGTGCAGAACCAAACAGGAGAAAACCCTGGTTGTCAGGGAACTTTCAGGCTAATGGAAATGAAGAAGCAGATTCGTACTGTACTAGCCTGACTTCCGTAGTATCTCCAGGCAGGTGAGTTTTCTGGGAGGCCAGGCATCCAGGTACAGGTCCTAAAGCCACCACATTATGCCCACACAGATGCCCAGCTCCCTCTCCATCCCTCATGAGGTCAGTGCACACGTTCTCCAGTGATTGCGCCTGGTTCTTCCCCCCGGGCTGCTTTTAGCAGGTCCAGAGATTTGTCACCTTGGAACTACACATTGTTCACCTTTGCACCCTTACATTTTTTCCCCCTACTAACACAGATTATTAAACTCCTGCTGTTTAAATTGGGGCTATCTTATTTACGCATAGAAAAAAGCCAATTCTAACTAACTTGGGCGAAGGGAGGCGTTTATTGGGAAAATGGTAGAGTATCTCACAGGGTTCAAGTGCAGTGAGGTCTTGGGAGAGTTGGAACCCGGAGGCGGGGCTGTGTGAAAGGGGCTCCCACCTTTCCTTTCCTGCTCTCAAACTCCCTCCTGGCCCCTCCTCCCCACTTTCTTCCCCCTTTCTCTGTAGACTCCCTCTTCTGCCCTTTCTCCCCCGGGGCAAGACAGAGCTGACAATATTCCTAATGTTGCAGAACGTTCCCTGTTGACAAAAAGATTTTTTTTTTTCATTCCAACAAAGGAACCGATTAGCCCAGGTGGGGCCAGGTGCCCACCCCGAACAAATCACCTGCCCCAAGGAAGCATGTTCATATGACATTACTGTCCCCAGGGTTTGTCAGTTCCCAGAACATGGGAGCAGTTCCTAGAAATGAAGAAGGGCTAATCGTCAAGTAGAATCATTACAACAGACCAGGTTTATTACACCCAAAGCAGCACCGCACTGCATTTAATCATTCCCCTATTGCTAGATGTTTCTTGTTGCTACATTTTTAAGATTATGAAAAACTCTTCGGTACATTTCTTTGTGTATAAACCTTTTCCATAGGACTGTTTCCTTCTATTACATTTCCAGATGTGAAATACTAGCTTAGAGTTTGAGCAGTCAGTTTTGTTTTTAAAAAAAAAAAAAAAAAAACTCAAATTGTCCAAATACTAATATTTATTTTACTATTGTTGCTATGGAAACTTTTTCTCTGTTGCTAGGCAATAGGCAAAAGATTGGGTAGTGTAGACTAGTTAAAACCCACAGACTGTCTGTAGGGACCAAGTCTGGAGTTAACTCAACTTTTAACTGGCTCTGTGACCTTGAGCGGCTTGTTTGGCTATTCTAGTCATTCTCTGTTCTTCCAAAAATGAGAATAATAATTTTCCTACCTGGGCTATTTGGAAGATTAGGGATAATACATGAAAAATGAAAGCAACTCTCCTGACGCCTGGCACATACTCGGTGTTTGATACATCGCACTTTTAAAATTACATTGTAAATGTTCTAAAGGAGGTAATAATTGCTTTTCATCGTGATATTAATACTATTGAAAATGAACACTTCATAGCTTCCTAAAATGCAAAAGACCTTAGCACACCCCAAGTCCCACCTCTAGCTGTCACTAAGTGTGGTCCACCTGAGACATCTACATGTCAGGATACTTATATTTTATCTGTTCAGCCAGCACCTATGAAAAGGAAGTTCAGAGGTTGCTGCACCTCTCCCACACTCCTCTCCCAGTGACTCCACCAGGCAGCATGCTAGCGAGCTTCAGAGTTGCATCAGAGAGATAGAACTAATCGCTTCCTCCTTTGGGTCTCCCTAAGCACTGTGGATTCTTCTCTCAGCCCACCCAAGCCCTTATTGAGCTTTTTCATTTGTGTATAGAAAAAGGTAGGGAAGCACTCATGTTCCAGGGGCCAGGAAAACACTGACACACGTGCCCAGTGGGGGAGGTGCCAGACACTAACCTGGCCACACCAATGGGTCAAGGGATTTACTATCTGCAGGATGCACCTAAGGGTGTCCATCGAACTTGGAAACATGGATGAATCGATAATAAATGGCTTACTTCTAAGCTATTCAGATGCATATAAAATAATACCTATTTTTCCAGTGAGGCACAAAGGAGAAAGTGGTCAGTTCTTCCTGAATAGAGGATGTGGTCAATGAACTGAGCCTTAGAAGATGGAACCAAATGGACTAGGGAGGGGCTGGGCATTACAGGTAAGAGGGACACCTGTGCAAAGGCCCCAAGAGGGGCCCAGGAACCCACACCAGCCTTTCTTTCTCTCTCTACTCTCTCAGATAGAGAGAGAAAAAGAGAGAGAGCTTCTCTGCCTTGCTGAGGACTCCTAGCCGGGTGTGAATTGACCTACCATGAGTCCAAATTCTCAGGGCAAGAGTCTAATCCTTTATGAAAGGATACAGCTATCCTTTGAAGACAGAGAACGGATCTATACATGCTCAGAAACAGCCCGGTGACAAGAGCGGATTCATCTCTGCATGCTGGATCTTAACTCCCGATCTTTGACTCTTTTATCACAACCAAATCCTCTGGGTGGAAATCCTGCCTCTAAAGGGACCAGCTAATGAGCTGGGTGTCCCACACATCTGAGCATGTTCTCTCAAAGCCCACTTTCTGAGTCTTCACTGTATTTCCTTATCCTCCCACTCCTGAGATAAGCCTTGCTGTTCACTTTACTTGTTTATTCCTTTAATTAATATGTATTGAGCTCTCAGTACACGCCAGGCACTGTGCAGAGGGCTGAGGGGCCAAGAGAGGACAAAAACCCCTGGTCTTCATCAAATCATCTCACACACGTGGATGTGCCAGTAGGTCTGGAAGCAGAGATATTGTGTTATTCTGTAACAAACTGAAGAATGTCCTCACTGATGTTATGTATATTCACCTAAGTTTTCAGGCTTCATGGGTACCCTATATAATTGTGGACTGTGTTAAGGTAAAGCACAAGTCATTGAATAGTGAGGTTTAGAGAAGGTGAGGGATCCACCCATGGGAACCTGGTTAGTTAACAGCAGAGCTGGAAGAATCCCAGGCCCTTACTTTCTACTCCAGCTCTAGCCATAGAGATCAGAGTATAAATTTAATGAATAAGACCTAAAGCCCATGTGATGGGAATTATATCTGCTAGGAACTCCCACTAACCCTACAAGACCCTCCTCTCCTCTCTTAGGAGCCAGCTCTCCCATCTCTGTCCTTTGTCTACTGGGAAGCCCAAGTTCAACACCAAAGTGGTAGGTCAAACCTGCAGTCACAGCTTTAGCGCTAACTCGTCCCTTGAGCATAACTTAAATCACGGGTGTTTGCTCTGCACTTGAAGGCATGGAGGCCGCTGAGTGAGCATTTAGCGGGACGTTTTATGCTGCTTTTCCTCGCCAGGAAAACGTACCCCTCCCTCCTCTCCCCCGTTTTCCCTCTGAGTAGGACATAAATTATTTGAACTATCTTTACTTAAAACCCAACAACCTGTAAAAGAAAGCTGGCTGCCTTCTGTTTTTTAACTGCTTACAAAGCAAAGAGCAGAGCCATCAGGGCAACTGGAGCCTTGGGGCTGGGAGAGAAAAGTATAGACGACCTCTGGGACGAGGGCCATGGGCGGGCTTCGGACTGAGGTGGAGATGTGTCCCTGCCCAGGAAACCTAGTCTGAGGGAGAGTGCACAGTTTTGCCCTAACGGGAGCCCCAGTCTGATGGGAAAGAAACGGCCTTGTCCTCAGAGAAGTCACAATCTGATGAGAGAGGTAAAGTTCTGTCCTGAAGGAACCCCTAGTCCGATGGGAAGACAGGTGACTGTCTATCTTAACAAACTAAAAGCTGCAAATGAAAAACTCGGAACCCCCAGAGCTCTGCAGGAGGCCCCTGTGCTGCTCTGCTCAAGCCTTGCAGCCGCCATCCAGGGCAAAGTTTATCCCCATCCTGTCGTGGTGTCTTGCAGCTCTTGGATGGCATGTGCCCTGGGAGAGTCCCATTCGCTGGGGCAGCCTGGCTGGGTTTAATAGCCAATCCATCGTGCCTTTAATAATGCATGCCTCACAGAGGAGCTAATTAAACTTTAACCGACCCACACAAGGAGCATTGGTTCTCACGCAGGACAAGGCATGGGCTCTGGGGTATTCAGCAAAAATCTTCCAGCCAGCGAGGCTCTCCAAATCAGGTCCCCAGTGAGCCTCAGTCCAAACACCCCATGAGGAGTGACACCTCCCTTAAACAATCCTCAGCAGGCCTCCAGCCCCTTGGGTGGAGGGAATGCTTTTCATGAGCTCGTACAATGTGGCAGCTACTTACATACGTTTGCTTATTGCTATAGCTCCCGTTACAGAGGGGAGAACAATGGAGATTCAGGGAGTTAGGAAATTCACCAAAGTCACATAGATCATGAGTAGTGGGGCTGGGCTTCTGATACTTCTGTAATTCCAAAGATCCCACTTTTTCCTCTGCATCTTAATCCCTCTCCAACATACTCAAAAGCTTTCCCGGAGTTAGGGAGTGGGAAGAAACTTGCTCTGACATTGGGCACAGAGCGACTCTTCGGAGCATGTTCAGTGGGCCCATCCAGCTAAAGGGAAAGGCGAGTGTGCCATCTGGGAGCACCAGGTAAATACAAATAAGCCGGCGTCTTTAAACTCAAGAGTCATGAGAATCACCTGAGACGCTTATTTAAAGGCCAGATTCTGTGCCTTGCCATGAGAGAGTCTGGTTCAGAAGCTCTGGGCCAGGCCTAAGAATCTGTATTTTATCATTGTCCCCAAGCGGCTATGATGCAGCTGGCCCCCCTGAAGCCATGAACGGTCTAGGAGACAAGTCCAGTAGGTAGACAGGAAAGAGTCTGTCCCCAGCTTATAAATCAGTAGTCCCAACGTTGCAGGGAGATGACATTGCTGGGAGACCTGGAATTCTAGGCAAAGTTAATGGGACTCCGGCAGTCAAAAGTCACGCACAGAAAGCTAGTGCTAGAAGGAACTTTAAGGGTTGTCAGCCCCACCTGTCGCTTTTCAGGTCAGAAAACTGAGCTCTAAACTTGAGAAGTTCCACACCAAGGTCACACTCCAGAGACCTGAGCTCCCCAGGACTTTCAGCTCACCAGCCTTCCGACTCCCAGGCCAGCACTTCTTCCTGTCCAGCCACCATCACTAAATACTCTCTGATCCTGGACTTGGAGATACAAAAAAGCGGCCAATTAAAATAAGCAATTTTCAAATGTCAGTGGAACCTAGTATATTAACATAGTCCCCGGACAGAGGCATTAGCATTCGCCACCTTGCCTGGCAAAACTTGCTGACATGTCTGAAAATCAAAAATGTTATTTCTACCTGAGGAGGCAGGGAACCCTCCGAGGAATATGCAGTGGTGAGCAGAAGGGGAAGTGAGGGCTTTGGTGACGCCCGCTGAAGGTGGGGGATTGGGGGGCAGGGGTTGAGCAAACGGAAGTCACGTGGGTTATTTTCTCATCAGGGGGTTTGTGAGTTGAGGAACTCAGGGTGAAGAGCTCACCAGTGAGCAAGAAACATGCATTGGGATCCTAAGGCCCTGCTCTGAGGTTGCTGAGTGACATCAGGAAAGTCCTTTGCTTCTCTCGTCCCAAATTCTCCTGATACAGGGTGGCCGTTAAGTTTGTGTGCAATTTAAAGTAGACAACTAGTTTTTAGATAGATCTGTATTTATGTGATTGAGGTTAAATAATCCCCTGGGCTCCTGTGCTTCTAGCTCGGACATTCTCTTGGTGCGATCCAGTGTGGCTTCCTTGGGACACCAGAGCGCCCCTGAGCCAGTATAGTGCTGGCCCTCCTCGACCATCCGTGGCCCCTCATGGCACTTAGTACTTAAAGCTTGGCTCTGACTTAACAGCCTCAATCTTGGCTTCTCCAGCAAGAATTCTGGCATTCCCGGTGCTGGATACCTTGGAGAACCACCTTTTAGGAACCTCTGTCCCCTCTAATGAGTCCCAGGCCCTGTTCATGAGGTTGCATCAAGCATATATTTGTGCAAGGTCCCAGGAAAGTCCTGGTTGGAAGAAATGTTTTGTGCCCACCTACCTCAACACTTCTGCTACGGTGATCCTTGCAGCCTGTCTTTCAGGATAAAAGGGAGTAGAAAGGGAATAGAAAAGGATAAGTTTGGAAAAATAGATTTGGGCTAATCTGTGCGGGATGTTGTACCTTGGGAGATGAAGCCAGGAGAGGAACTTGGAGCAGATGCTGTCAGCATTCTGTCCATATCACCTCCGCACACTCTTCTGCTATCAAGGATTTCCTGAAAATAGAGACTCTGTGCCTGAGAGCATCCCCTAGGCCTGGGAACATTATAGACGTGAGCACTGGACAGGCTGGGAGTTCTGGAAGGTCAACACTCCAGGAGCAGCTCTCAGGCTATAATAGATGGGAGTGAGCAGACAAACACCTGGCATCCTCCCTGCTCTTGCCCTGTGATTTTTCACCATCTCTCAGAGTTAAGCCCAGTGGTCCATGCAGAACTCACTCAGAATGCACCCTATACTGGGCGCTTTCCCTTCCCTGCCTCATCTCCACACTCCCCTGCTAGGGCTGCCTGGGGTCCCCTCCCAAACATACCACTGGCCTTACAGTCCAGCCCCTGGAGGGATACGACCCACGACATAATTGGTGCACACTCTGCCATCCTTTTGGAGATTCACAATGTACATTGGCACATTAAACGCTCTGAGAAGTCCTGCGAGAAACAAATATGTTTGACTCTATTTAGCACAGCATTTTTAACCTATTTGACCACAGAGTCTTTTTTTTCATGTTATGAAGCATCTCAAAAGAATACTGTTTTCCTGGACAATACTTTGGAAAGTACTATGCAAACAGTTAGGTACAAGAGGAGTTATAGTGTGCTTTAGAAAGGCCCAGCCAGAGGTGGCTCTTCAGCATAGGAATGACAAGTGTCAATGATGTTAGCTACGTCCCACTTTTGTATGAATGCTTTGGGACGGGGTTGTCACAGAAAGCCTGTAACGGTAGCCAGAGACAATATTACTACCCTCACTTTGCAGGTGAGGAAATTGAGACTTAGACAAGAGACTTGCCCAAGGTTGCACAGCTAGTAAAGTGGCAGATTCAGGACTCCTAACTCCACATCCCCCATTGAAAGTAGACTTCCTAGTTAGCAGCAGGCCTGGGAATAGAGTTCATGTCCCCAATCCAGGATTTCTCCAACCACCCCACCCCAGCCTCCGAGGGGTTGTTGTGGGTGTGCAATGGCCATGTGAGCTCAAGGGGGAATGAGAGGAGCGCGCCTTGTGCTCGCTCTTTAGGTATTGTTTCCCTTGTTCAGACTCAGATGCCCCTGACAATTTTAATTCTTTCTTCTCGTCTCTGCCCCACCCACTCACATACAAACCACAGCACATTGGCTATCGCCAAATTGCAGTTGCCTTCAGAGCAAGTCTTCAATCTGAGCCAGCTAGAGGCTTAGCTTACACACAACAACCAAACACACGCACTCACTCCCTGATGCATGCATGTGGGTACACAGATAGCCAGCCATGAGCCCACCCAGGTATTCCAGCACACATGTGCATGCCTGCAATCGCATGGCATTCTGTACACGTTATTGGAATTGTCTGTCTTCCCTCCTAGACCTTTGGACCATGGAGCCCACAAGGGGTCGGGCTGAGACATTCTCTCTCACCCCAAGAACACCAGAGGCAACTGCAACGTCCAGTACATAATAGGAGCTCAATAAATAGGTGTGGAATAAATGGATGAATCAACAGACACATGCAGATTCCACTTATATAGGTAGCAAACAATAGTGCACACACACAACACACACACCCCTGGTACACGTGTGCAGACACGCACACACACCCCACACAGATGCTGGTGCTCCATCAGAGTCCAAGGTCAGGACATGCACAACATAGTCAGTGACATGAGAGCCCCCAGCAGCCGTTACTTCGCTATCAGTCTATCTGCCCCATTTATAGTTGAAATAAAATGTGTCACGGCTGCTTCACTGGAGACCAATGTAGACATGGGGAGAGATAGAGAAATATCGGCCCAGCTTGCATTCTGGCTAACTGGCTTGGGGGAACTTAAAGCATAAACGAGTTTGGACTTAATTGACTTTTTTATGGAGCTTTAATTCACTGGTACTTTTCCAGAGACTGATTTCAACAGGCAGACACAGGGTTGAGCCGTCCCGAGGGCTGCCAGCCCTGCTTGCCTCCGTCCCTGTGCCCTTAGGCCTGTTCTAAATGCCTTCTCTACGCAAGCCCTCCTTTGGCCCCACAGTGACACAAGGGAGTCAGCAATGGTGCCTGTCTCCCTCTGCCTGGCCCCATCTTTGCCCCTTCCCAGTCTTGTCATAGCCCCCTTTCCCCTCAGTGGCATTTCTAATCAATACAGTAACTGTGATTGAGAGTTCACCATATGCCTGCATAGGACGCTGGTATACAGAGATGAACAGAGCAAAGCTTTGCCCTTTGGGAGCCTGAAATCAAAGGGAGAGACAGACATATAAATCCCACAGTATAACAGATACCAAAAATCAACCCGGGAACAAGGCCCAGAGAGGCACAGCAAGGCAGCGATTCAGGGAAGGCTGCCCAGATGGGATGCCTCCACTTCCTCTTGAAAGGATGAAAGGGTTTTCCAGGCAGGGCACGCCTAGAAAGGGTATCCATGGAGGGAGGAGAGAGCGAGGTACATTCCGGGCACTTGCTGGCGGTCCCACGTGGCTGGGGTGGAGTGGGGAAGAGGAAGATGGTCCCCTGGGCAGCCCAGCTAAGCAGAACGACGGCATGCGAGCCTGGAAGGCAGAAACCCTGGGTTTGCCGCTCGTTAGCAGGTGACTTCCAAGTAGCCACCTTCCTTCCCTGAGCCACGCTGTCTTCATCTGAAATGGGAGGGTTGGAACTCACTGAGCTCAAAGATCCCCCTCATCTCTAGGGCCTTCTCATCTTTCTTGCGCTGAGATTTCTCTGTTGTCCTAAGTTTCTGACTTAATTGATGCCGACTTGAGTTTCTATGAAAGAAGCCTGCCACAGAAAGCCCAGTGCTGAACTTGGCAGAGTCCGAATGTCAAAGTCTCAAACACAGCAACTGGTGGTGTCTGTCCTTCCCCCATGGCACAGAATGCACTGGAGTATCCTCAGACTTTGTCCCTGAGATTTGCGGCCACAGGAGTCCTCCCCAGCTGAGCGGGACAGCAAGGCCAGCCCAGGGCCAGCTCAGGTGGAGTGCTCTTTACTTGGGCAGAACACCCATGCTGTGTTTCAAG
The DNA here is from genome assembly GCA_963574655.1 of Perodicticus potto. NCBI lineage: Eukaryota > Metazoa > Chordata > Mammalia > Primates > Lorisidae > Perodicticus > Perodicticus potto. The sequence goes on along the minus strand of CAUYRH010063610.1, from coordinate 63,800 downwards.
GTTTGCCATCCAGAACCATCTAGATCCTGTAAGTGAGGTCTAAAAGCATCAGCTTCAGTGATCTGGGAAACGTTTGCATTTTGCCGTATAAATGAGACGTGCCTAGAAGGGAAATATGCTTTGTGCAAATAGAAACAATTTGTCTGGAGTATGGGGGACACCACATCACATTTGCTTAGGACAATGCCAGGTCACGCCTGCTGTCTGGCGTAATTACTAAGAGGGCTCCCTTCAGTAATTGGCTTTCACTCTCCAAAGTGTCCTCTTTGGGGCAATAAATATTGTCATCACTCTGCTTGTTAAATTTCTGGGCTGGTGCCTGTGGCTCAAAGGAGTAGGGCGCTGACCCCATATGCCGAAGGAGGTGGGTTCAAACCCAGCCCCAGCCAAAAACTGCAAAAAAAAAAAATTTCTGAGGGTGGGAATTACAGCAGGGAAGCAGTGAGGACTAGTGGGAAGGAGCTTTGGTAGTGCACTGGCCTGGGTGTTAATCCCAGCTCGGCCCTGCATTATTGACCTAAACTTCCTGAGCTTGGCTTCCTCACATGTATAAGGGGGTTTATAACATCTTCCACACTAAGTAACATGCAGGGGAAAATAAGGTTTTGCACATAGATGCTAACATTATATGCTCAATATAGGTCCCCTTGCCTTCTGTGTTTTGTTTTTGTTTTTCTTTTTTATTAAATCATAGCTGTGTACATTAATGCATTTATGGGGTACAATGTGCTGGTTTTATATACAATTTGAAATACTTACAACAAATTGGTTAACGTAGCCTTCACCGCACTTTCTTAATTATTGTGATATGACATTTATACTCTACGCTTAGTAGATTTGAAGGTTATGTCTCTGATAAAGATTTGATAACCAGAAACCATAGAGAACTCAAATGTATTAGGAAGAAAAGAACAAGTGATCCCATCTCACTGTGGGCAAGACTTCTCTGAAGAAGATAGGCGCATGGCCTACAGACACATGAAAAAATGCTCATCATCCTTAATCATCAGAGAAATGCAAATCAAAACCACTTCGAGATATCATCTGACTCCAGTAGGAGTAGCCTTCTGTGTTTTGGGCAACTGTGTGATGCCCAGTGCTGGGTAAGGAGGAGACTGGATGTTGACTATATAGATGAGTCTATCAGTCAATCAAGTAGCAAAGTCGACGTTGGAGCTCCTTTCTCTGTACCCCAGTTCTCTGTCCTATCAAATGAGCTGAGATATCCTGATATTTCTTAGGACGTTGGGGCTCCTTTCTCTGTACCCTAGTTCTCTGTCCTATCGAATGAGGACTCTCTATATTTCTAGAGTCTCTACTGAGGATGGAGAACTGGTTCCCTTGTCCTGCACTGCCATCCCTGAGCCCTCCGCGGGCCTTGCACTGATATCTCTCTGCCCTTCTCTTCTGCTTGTAACCTCCACTCAGCTTCTCTATCCCTTTTTCATCTCTTTTGGATGGTAGTGATGGAGTGGGGGAATCCACATGGGGTCTTCATCTTCACTCCAGTGCCTGTCCTGGGGGATCGTTACAACCCTGCCTTGCCTCTGAATTCCCTGAAGTCCGTGACGTGTCCTGAACCGCCTGGTGGCAGCAGTGTCATATGCTTGGGTTCACGGATCTGAGTTTGAATCTTCGGCCTTAGTTATGTGCTTAAACGACTAAGTTTGGGATAATAATTTGCTCATGGTAGAATGTCTTGTAACCTCTCAGAGCCTAAGTTTCTCATCCTTAAAATGGGCGTAATGACACATAGGGCCACATGAGGACTAAATGCATGGCTATGTGAGCTGTTTGACATGACACTTAGCCTTAACCCAGTCTGAAGGTCCCCATAATTTGCCCCCCCATCTTTCCCATCCCACCCGGTATTTCCTACCTCCATAGGCTCCCCGCCGTCCCACCAGCCTGCTAAGTGCTCACAGAGCACCCCATGTGTGCACACACACCTGTCCCCCCCAAGAGAGACGTGACAGTCCCGAGGATAGGAACTGTTTCCTGTTCATCTCTGTGTTGTTAAGAGGCAGGTTGTGATTTCTGGTTCCATCCTCACGATGGACTGAGCCAACAAAACCTGCCTCCCACGATGTGCACGTAGAAAGCAGGACAAAATACAACTTTAAAAAACGCCGAATGCACAGCCAAGCTCTAAAGAGAGGGAAACTTCAGATGCCAGAAATGAGAGATTCCTGGAATGAAGACACCTGCATAAAGCCAGGCCCCAGGAATAGCTGTCTTTCCATTAAATGGGACTGGAAAACTCCAGCTACCCACTAAGGATCGGAGTCTCTACGGAGGGTCCAGGAGGCAAGTGTGTGTGAGCAGGAGTGCACCTATCTGTCTGTATGTGTGCTCCGTATGTAGGTGTGTGTGTGCGGGAGGCTGTGTGTGTACACACTCGAGCACTGTGCTCTCTTCAGATAAAATCCCTACACGCCTCCTTGTGCTGGTCCTTGAGCTGGACACAGGGGACCTGGTAACCCGGGGCCACAGTGCTCTCCCTCCACCAGAACGTTAGACTATGTGCTTCAGGAAGAAAGAGAGCCTTGGGGATGTACCCACTGGCATGTCAAACCCTTTACCCGTGTTATCTCTTAACCTCATGGCTGCCTTGTAAGGTGGAGGGTACTACAAAGATGAACGGAGCCGTGGGAAATTAACTAACTGCCCTTGGGCAGAGCCAGTATTTGAAGCTAGACAATTTGTCCCTGCATTTGTGAGTGTAAATGTTACAGTACATGACTTTGAGCCACATAGTAGGTGTGCCAAAATATTCGTTGAAGGAAAACCTGAATAGGAGGAGGTCACAGGGCATTTCAGAACACCGAGGTCAGGGCCAGCCTTGCCTGTGCCCAGTGTCTAGCCCCGCTCTCCTTAATGGGCTCCTTTTAAATAAAAGGAGCTCCCTCGGCCTCTCGGTATTCAGAGATGGTTTGGTCCTGTCTCAGGGTGATCGTATCTGCCCCCATTTCCTCCGAGGCTATTCTTGATTTGTTTTTTCTCCTCTTCACTGTGTGCATGGCTCTAATTCCCTTCTCGGGTCCCCTTTGGTGGTTGCCACTTAAGTTCTAAAATGCGCCATTAGGCGAATGATGTATGGTGTGTTCAATGGGGCAGCCACACGGACCTCGGAGCCCCCCAGGGAAGGAAAGAGGCCGCCACCATCTGCCGCAGCGCTGCCTACCCGCAGTGACCACACATCGGCCTCTTGGGGATAGTGGGCTATCCCAGACCAGAGTGACCTCCTCCTACCCTCACAGAGCACCACGTGCCTGTCCCCACGCATAGCTCATGCATCTGTCTGTCTACCCAGCACACAGACATTAGACACCGTGGTGGGCCAGGGTGGGCCAGAGACAAAGCTCCTTTCCTGCCCTTGTGGGATTCACTGTGTGTGACTCACTCAGAGCCTGGTCAGGGCAGGCTCAGGGTCTGGCCTCAGAGGCTGCAGCTGACTAGGTCTGGGAGCCAGGGGGGTGTCACTGGGGGACGGTGTCCTCACAGCGTGGACAAACACCTCTCTAGCACTGTGTACTTCCACGAGAGATGGGAACGATCCAGGCTCTACAGAAGCCCAGCAATTACTCCTGACAATTGCTTGGAATTCCTCTGGGGCAGTGTTTTTCAACCTTTTTTGTCTCATGGCACACTCAAACCTATAGTTAAACTTCCACGGCACACACACAAAAAATATACTTTAAGTTTCTTTCAAAAATAATTTAATTAATGATCTTTAAAATTTTTTACAGCACACTGGTTGAAAATCACTACCAGAGGGTCCTAGATATTTTTTTTGTTGTGTTTTGTTTTGTTTACTGTTTTTTTTCTCTCTTTCTTCTTCTTTTTTTTTAAATTTATTGTGGAGGATTCATTGAGGGTACAAGAAACCAGATTACACTGATGGAGGGTCCTAGATTTTTATCAATGGAAGGGCTCTTATAGACTCCCCCAGTCACACACTGTTTACACCAGGCTGACCCATTCTGAAACCCATCCCTTACCAGGGAATGTAACCTGCAGTGGCAGCTGGTGTTTGAAGCAGGCCTTCAAACCCCATCCCCTTCTGCCCACTGGATACTAGCTTTGCTTGGGCTTATCTGCCCCTTGTAAATAATAACAACCGTGATAAGCTTAGCTGGCTACACACCTGATGCCCGAGCTCATTTAATCCTCTCAACAACCCTGTGAAGTAGTCTGTCTCCCATCTTACAGATGAGAACGCTGAGGCTCACAGAGATTGGGTCCATTACTCTGGTTCATATGCACACACAACTGGTGAGCAGTGGCATATGGATCTGAACCCCAAAACTCATGTTTGTCCTTGGCTTGGGCTGCTTTCCAAACCTGTGATTCCTCATCCTGACTTGGATTCTCGCCTCCCTCCACTCCCCGCTCCCAGGTGTAGGGCCCTGCCTCCACCCCCAGCACCTCCCACAATTTTGAATGAGGCGCTCTGACTCCACTCCACTCTTGAATGAAGCCAGCTCTCTCCCAGGCCCTCTGCAGTGCCAGACAGACCTGACAAGTGCCCCTACCAGGTGGAAAGGGTGAGGACCCTGACCAAGGTTATCCTGCAATCTCCTTCTCAGCCTCCAACATCTGGGGTTCTTAGAGGGGTGGAGAGGAAAACGCATTTTCGTACTTGCACAAATACTTATAGTGACGGGGAGCTCACTGCCTTCCAATGCAGACCAGTTGGAAGACAATAAAACTGTTTTGGGTTGCTTCATCTTCGTGAAAGAATTAATAGCTATCTATTTTGTTATGAAAAATTTCAAACATCTACAGAGTATCAGGATGGTACAGTGAACCCCGTGTACCTGTCACTCAGGCCCTCCAATGTCCTTCTTTTGACACTGTTTCCACTACACTCCCATCCTTCCCCTGAGAGGAGGAGGAGGAAGGAGAGGGATGGTGATGACCATGATTTAACATTTCTTTTTTTGTTGTAAAATTTATGTACATTCACATGAGATGTCTTACCAGTATTGTTTTGGCAAATGAATGCACGTTTGTAACCCAGACCCATATCATGATATAAAATGTGTCCATCTCCCCAGAAAGGTTATTGTTGGGCACTTTAATCACTAAGTTCTTCACCTATATCCAATCCAAATTCTAGAACTCTCCTGCACAGCAAAACAGAATACATTTATTCTTTCTTCCAAATGATATGTCTTCAGACTATCTGCAGATAGCTGTTGTGATTCTCTCTAAATCAGCTTTCTTCCATTCGACATACCCCCAGCTCCTCCGGCCATTTCCTTCTTCGTTTGGTTGTCATGAGACAATCCCCTGGTGACAAAATTCACCTGAATTTTCGGGCTAGAGCAAAGACTCATTTCATCAGTCAGCACCAGGCCACCCCTCTGCCATGCCTGGGAAGTAATTGCCACTCAAGAGTCTCAATATTCTGACTCACAGTTGGTCTAATTCATATTCCGGCTCTTTGGAACACGCTCAAGTGCAAATCTTAGGTTTAATCCCCATTGCTGAGAAATATGAGCATGTATTTTTTGTCTCTATTTCATAGACTATTTCATAGTCTATTTCATAGTGTAGTGGGGAGCTTCTTAATGAGACAGTCAAGGGTTGGGATCCCGGGTCTGCCTCTGACACGCTCTACAAAGTTAGGCGAGTTGTTCAGCCTCTCCCAGGTTCCATTTCTTCTTCCCTAACAATGGGAGTAAGAACCAGGATGCTGGGGGGTTAAATGGGATCCTGCGTGTAAAGCACCAGGTATGGCACCTGACATGTTACATAAGTCTCGATTATCCCTCTGGAAAAGACCTGCAGCAATTACCAAAAACCTCCAAAAGCACTCACCAGGCAAACAAACGTTTACCCCCCTCACTCACCAGAAGAACAGACAAAAGACAGGGCTGGAACCACCACTGCAAAGCATATTAAAGAACTGACATTTGATACTCCACACAACCCCTCAGCACCACACAGTGGGTCAGCACGTCTATTATCTCCCTTGGTCCCCACGGCAACCCCAGACCAGTTGACACATGCAAAGCACAGTCATAGCGACAGAGACGGAAGAGCCTGAATTTCATTCCCATGTAACCCGAAGAAGTGTGCATTATCCCTGTTCCACAGATGAGGAAATAGAAAAGTCAGAGAAAGTAAGTAACCAGCCCCAGGTCACAGGGCTCAGGACTGGCAGAAACTGGGGTTCACCCTGAACCTGTCCGAGTGAAAAAGGCCTGTGCTGTTCCACTGCTTCTGCACACACTGCCCTGGGATCCATCTGCAAGTAATTCGCCTCCTCCAAGTCTCGGTTTCCTCACCTGTCAATGGGACAATAGTGTCTATTTTGTGAGCTTATTGCAAGTCACTCACTTTTGTGACATCTGTCTCTACCCCTGTCTTCATCTGACTTTATCCCAAGCAAGGCCTGGATAAGGTGCAAAATTTAAGGGGGTGCCTCTCTCAGGTTAGGACAAGTGAAGCCCCGGGAAGTAAGTGCCTTTTTACATTTCTTGCCCTGGGTCTTCATCTGCTTTGTCCTGATACGGGTCCTGATCCAGAGATCCAAAGAGGAGGTGGGGAGTGGAGAGGACGGGACAGACAGGCTGCAGGGTGTGCTGACACAAAAGCAATAGCGGAAAACAGGTCCTGCTGCAAATGCCCAGGGCTCAGCAGGAATGCCGGGCTAGAGCAAATGTGACCCAGGTGGACCCACCTTTCTGTAATTGCCCCCGAAGACTTGTGCTGTGCAAACTGATGTCCACCAGTCCGTGATGATCTTGCAGCTGCTTTTTCTCTTCCGTGCTCTGAAGCTGTTTCATCTTCATTTCTTACAGCTCATGAACTACTTCAGGGTAGTGGCCGTGTCTTGTTTGTCTTTGTATTCCCAGAACCTAGCATGGGATTTGACATGGAATAGGTGCTCATTAGATGTTGAATGAATTAAAGAATGTTTTGTTTTTCATTTTGAAAGCCTCTAATCATCTTCAGTCCTTTGATACTCAGACTCTAAGTCAAGTGGCACGATAAAACTGTACTCACCTGGGACCCTAGTCTGCGGCATCAGACAGCAAGGCATGAGGAGGCTCCGTCAATATCCGCTCAACTGAAAAGCCAATAAATGGCAGAGTCATAATTGGACTCTGAAGCCCATGCTGTCTCCACTACAGTGCAGGGGCCAAGTCTAAGCGAGATTTCTGAAATAGGCAAGTCCTACCTCTGCCTCTGTCACCAAGTCCCTCCGTGCAGCAATTTTCAGTGTTTTAATTCAGCAGGTCCGGAGAGAAACTCTACAAGTAATTCGCCTCCTCTGAGGCATGGAGGGCAGAGGTAACACGCTTTATTCAGCTCACAGTGATAGGAGTAGCATGCTTGACAAGTCCGCCCTAGCTCCTGGCATCGGGCAAGCTAAGTAACACATTGCATTCTGCAATCCACAATCCACACAAGAGAAAGGTCCTGTGCACCTTTATACCCAAGGGAACGACAGTGGCAGCATACCTAGCAGCAGCTACATATGCATGGCTTCATGCTACACAGTTATTCCAGGGGACCAGGAATGCCTGGTGGTTTCCCCTGGGAAGAAAGCCTAGACAATTTCATCTTGTCCCATACCCCAAAGCCCTGGGAGAGAAAGCCATGAGCTTTTTCCTGCACCTACATACACAAAGCCTCAAACCATGCTCCTCATATTGCCCCGTGGCACCTGCCCGAACCTCCCCCCAACTTTCAGGGGCATCGCCCCTCATTAGAGAAACCCTGGCACCCCCAGCAGAACTTCCCTTCTTCTGGTACAAGGATGGCCAAGAGGGTTTATCTCACCCGCCAACCCCAATAGACTCATAGTGGCATCCAGAATTATCTGGCTGAGAACAACCGTGAGCCCCAGAGGGAAGGAGCGTTGTGATCGGTTATGTCTTCCACCGAAGAGCTGGGAAGGCAGCATCCTCTGTGTCTGCCAGCCAGGCCTTGATTTTACATGTTAGGAAAGCAATCTGATTAAACTACAGAAAGCCTTCTGCATTTGAGAATCTATGAGGGCTTTGAACATTCACAGTGTAAGCTGTGCTACTAAAATCATGTGCAACTCCATCTCCAAGACCAGCTGCAGGAAAGAACGAGAAGACAAGGACATTCTCTGAACAGTTGGACACACTGAAATATGATTTTAATGAGAAAACATGAAATCAGTAAGAATGTGGTTTGAGAACTTTAGTGCCTTGTGGGGAGTTACCTGTTTGACCTGTTCTTGATCAGCTTTTTGAATCAGCCTGCCTTGGAATTGTTTTCCACCCTGGCATTAATTGGAACATCTGCTTTTCTTCTGTAAACATCATAAACCATCATTTCATTTCCACTGATGCATCACTTTCAATGAAGCCCTGTAGAATAATGCAAAATTAACCAAAAACACAACAGAACACACTTCTGATTCCAACCTCTCCCCGTCCCCAGTCCACATCTGCTCAAAAGAAGGGAGACTGCCCACAGGTGTGTATGAGGCAGGTGCAAGGCATGATATGTGTTTTATCTCAGGGTTGGTCATCCCAGCATAAAGCACGCTCGCAGTGGGAGGGGTAAGCTGCCTCACAGTGTCTAGACTAGGAGCTGGGAAAGTAAAGTTCAGCTGATCAGAAATACTCAGCCAGGATGATGGAAACGTCTTCTGCAGGAATACCCAGGGAATGTTCCAGAAGGGATCTGTACACAGCCACAGGAAAACCAGGCAGGCATGTATTCCTATAAATCCAGCAGGCAACAATTAAAAGCAGGAATAGGGCTGTAATCACAGGCAGGATTAGGCAGGAAACTGTGAAAAGATCTTATAAAGGGCCAGGTGCAGTGGCTCATGTCTGTAATCCTAGTACTCTGGGAGGCCTAGGTGGGTGGATCACCTGAGCTCAGGAGTTCAAGACCAGCCTGAGCAAGAGTGAGACACCGTCTCTACTAAAAATAAAAAAAACTAGCCGGGCATTGTGGTGGGCACCTGTAGGCCCAGCTACTTGGGAGACTGAGGAAAAGGATTACTTGCGCCCAAGAGCTTGAGGTTTCTGTGAGCTATGACAAAACAGCACTCTACCAGGGCAACTGAGTGAGACTCTGTCTCGAAAAGAAAGACCTTGTAATGGTAACCACCATTCTACTCTCTACACTCTACGAATTCGTCTTTTTTAGAATCCGCATACAGGTGAAATCATAGGGTATTTCTCTTTCTGTGCCTGGCTTATTTCACTTAGCATGATACATTTTTTTTTTTTTTTCTAGACGCATCCAAGTTGTCACAAATGATAGCACTTCCTTCTTTTTTAAGGCTGAATAGTATTTCTTTGTGTACAGAGACACCACTGTTTTTAATCCTTTCATCCCTTGGGGGGCACTCCAGCTACTCCCCTGTCTTCTTGGCTGCTGAGAATAGCGCTGCAGTGCGTGAGGGAGTGCAGACATCTCTTCAACATGCTGATTTCAGCTCCTCTGATACACACCCAGGAGGGCTGGATGGCGTGGTACTTCTATTTCCAGTTTCTTGAGGAACTCTCATACTGTTTTCCAAAATGGCTACATGAATTCACATTTCCACTGACAGTGGACACGCATTCCCTTTTCTCCACATCCTCACCAATCCTTGTCATCCTTCACCTTTTTGATAATAGCCAATCTAACAGATGCGAGGTGCTAACTCCTTGGGATTTTGACTTGCATTTCCCTGACGGTCATTGATGATGAGCATTTTTTTCACGTATCTGTTGGCCGTTTGTAATGCTGACGGGGACAGTGTCAGAAGAGTGGACAGGGAACCAGGAGGTGTCCGTCACAGGGTAGAAAGTCACCATTAGACAGGAGGAGTGAGTTTGGCTGCTCAGCATGGGGACTAGGTTAACAACATATCGTATATTTCAAAATTACTAGGAGATGGGCGGTGCCTGTGGCTCAAATGAGTAGGGCGCCAGCCCCATATACCGGAGGTGGTGGGTTCAAACCCAGCCCCAGCCAAAAACTGCAAAAACCAAAAAAAAATTGCTAGGAGAGTAGATTTGAAATGTTCTCGCCTCAAAGAAATGATAAGTATGTGCAGTGACAGAAATGTTAATTAGCCTGATCTGATCATTTCACGTGTATCAAAACATTGCCTTGTACTCCATAAATTTTTCAGTTAAAAAAGAAACAAAAACAACATCAAGTATTTAAAAAAGAAAAGCTTGCAATGAGAACCATGAACCCTGAAATCGCATCCTGTAGGAACCCAGATATCAGAGTTCGGGTGCAGAATCTCTATAAATAACGATAATATCATTAACTAATTGTATCATGTGGACCCCTCCTGTTAGGCACTTCAAATGCATCATGTCCTGGGTAATCACAATGGAGAGCAAGATGTGCCCTGCCACGTGTGGCAGACCCGCGGCCTTGTCCCCAGCGGGTTGGCTGTTGTGTTGGCTGCTGTGCTGTGAACACACGCCGACTCCCGTCTGCTTCACCTGAGAGTTGAACGGGGCTGGGCCCAGAGGAAGCACATCAGTAGGGTTGGAAGCAGGCAGTGGGGGCAGTGGAGACAGGGACGTGGAACCGACTGCGGATGGTTTGTGGCCACGCATTCTCCTTCACTCTTTTCTGGGATCCTGCCTTGCTAAAGGCAGAGAACCTCCCTGGGTCCCGCTCCCTGGCCTGGCTGCAGCCAGGTGAGTGCTCTTTGCAGCCAGCCATGGCTCACTACAAATATGCTCTTCCTCATGTAAGTTACTTGCCTTGGTCCCGCACACCCAGGTTTGATGTGGCGCCCTGTCGCCCATGAGCAGGCGAGAAAGCCAGGCTTGGAGACCTCTGAGGCTGACAGGTTCTCTTGGAGAGAATCAGGTGCCAACCATTCTCAGTTGTGGCCTCTCTGTCTTCATGATAATCCACTCCCTGACAGCCACACACCATTATTCACTGTGCACGGTCCCTGGGACGTGGTGGGTATTCAGCCAGGATGCTCTGACTCCAAGTCCATGTTCCTCCACTCATCCTCCCCACCTCTTAGCAGAGCTCATAGGTGTCTACTTAGGGGGTCAGATTCCAGAATGCAAGAGAGCTGGGCTGATGAGCAGACAGGCAGGGCTCAGGGGGCAGCCAGAAGCGTGGACTGGCACCACTGGCCTATCTGAGGACATTAGCACCCCCTGAGACCAGGAGTCAGTCCAGGGGATCTGTTGCAACTTGCTAAATACTACTGCTGTCACCACCACAGTTCCTGGAGAAAATCCCATGACATTCCCCCGCCTCCTCACCACCACCACCATCACTGCCTATTAGGCGACTTACTTACGTGTGTTCTCATAGTGCTTGGCACGGGCCAATAACACTCCACAAGGCCCCCTCCTCACTGGGCAATTCCTAAAGGGTTGACTTATGTCCACATCCCCAAGGCCCGGTGTGAGGCCTGGAACACAAGAGCTGTTCCATAGATGCTCCCAGACAGCATGAGTGAGAGAGCTCCTAATGTGCTCCCAGACAGCATAGCACCTCACATGCACTGGCCATAGCCCAGGAGCACCTCTTTTCTCCCCAGCTCCTTCAGGGCTTATGTGTTACCCAGACCACAAACAGGAAGGCTCCCTGGCTGGACTAGGGAGTTTTGATGTTTTGCAAGGCACTTTCAGACCCATTACAGCCCTTTTGATCTTTACAACAACCCTATCTGGAAGGTTCTTACCAACCTTTCCAAGATGAGAGACCGAGATCGAAAAGGGTGAAATGACTTCCCCAAATCAGTGGCAGAACCGGCATTGGAAGCTGGGGTTGCCCGGTCCCCAATTCCACGCTTGATTTTTTTCTTTCACCCAAACCTCTCATTAAATGCCTTGTGTGTGCAAGGAGCTGGGCAGGGCACAGATGGGAGTGCAGAGATGGAAATGACACCACCCCTCCTATCGAGATGGAAATGACACAACACCTCCTATCTTGGAAATGACACCACCCCTCCTATCGAGATGGAAATGACACAACACCTCCTATCTTCAGGAGGAAGACCATAGAGTCCTCAGAAGAGAGAGCAACCAACCTGTCATTGTGCCCCCCTTGAAGTTTCCATCAAGCCCAGATGCCTGCCAACCCCCTCCCTAAACAGCCAAGCTGCAGTCCCACCCAAAAGGCTTCTGGTTCCCCACCTCCCACTTCATAACCCCAAATGGGACCAACCCGGGGCTTCTCAGATGTGTTTTCAGGAGGGATTCACGGACAGACACCCCGTGTGGTGAGTGCTTTTTTTCCCTTCGTCGTTCTGCCGGGGTCAGTGTCCACCAAGAGAACATTACAAGGAGAACACTACCAGCAGCCGCCTGTTGCTCCCCTTCGTGTTGTTTTCCCAACTGACAGACACATTTGCAGCCGCTCGATGCTCTTTTTTCTGAGTAGCATTCACACATCTCTTCCTGCATGGTCTGAAGCTCTCTGGACAGCTGCCCAGCAGACAAGGCCCGGCTGCGCTTCGAGCTCAGAGGCAGGAGATGCGAGAGCTTCTGCCTCTTAGTGAAAGCGGCACAGGAAATGTCACATCCCAGCAGATGGGCTCCGGAGCGTGGAGGAGGGGGGTCACATTACCATACCGTACGGTTGGCTAAGGCAAAGCCTTCTTCTAGCAGCACCGACACAAAAGGGGGGACGTCGAGCAAACCCCCCCTCTAGCTGTAGGACCTCAGACAAGGTAGGTAGCCGCTCAGGGTCTCAGTTTTCTCACCTGCAAGTTGGGGGGCACAGCTCTTCCCCAAAGGGCTCCGTGAACCTTAACAGGCAGAGGACATTCAAAGCAACCTGCACAGCGCCCCCTCGTGGTAAAGGCTCCATAACTGTTCATCGTCTCTTTCCCCACCCCCACCACCACCAAAAGTAACGTCTAAAGAAAAGGACATTAATGAGGTCCCCAAAAACGTGGTGGCCTCTTGACGTAAAAGGGCAGAGGGGGCAGAGGGGCTACATTAGCATTTGCACTCTCCTCATCTCCTTCATTCCCAGAGATGGCACCTGCCAAGTGGAGATGCTTTCATGGGTATTTGTTGAAATCACCTCTTTCATCTCATTGTGGGAAAGAGCACAGTCCTATAGCACTTCTTAGACTTAGAACAAAACAAGTGGTCAAAAACTCCTGTTGTAGGATCAGATGAATGAGGAGGCAGGGTTTGTAAGGATCATTGCCTTCAAAGAGGTAACTATCTGGGCAGCCTCCTTGCTTCTACAACTTCTGGCTGTATTTTCTTTTTCTTTCTTTCTTTTATTTTTCTGAGACAGAGTCTCATTGCCCTGGGGAGAGTGCTGTGGCATCATCATAGCTCACAGCAACCTCGAACTCTTGGGCTCAAGCAATCAATCCTCCTGCCTCAGCCTCCTGGTTAGCTGGGACTACAGGCATTCATCACAATGCCCAGCAAATTTTTCTATTTTTAGTAGAGACCGGGTCTCACTCTTAGGCTGATCTTGAACTCCTGAGCTCAAGCAACCCACCCACCTCAGCCTCCCAGAGTGCTGTGATTACAGGCACAAACCACTGCAAGAGCTTGTATTTAATTTTCAATCCCCTTAACTATAGCTTCAGAAAACAAAAGACAGATTCATTTTGTGTACTGGGAGCCTGGTAACCCATTTGACAGACTCACTTTCACACTTCCCAATTGTGTGAAACGTGTTTGCGGAGTTTGAAAGGTGGGGGAGGCAACAAAACAAAACGAAAGGACCGGCTTTCACAAGCACATTATTTTGAAAACAGCCTAATGAGAAATTCTACTACCTCACTGAGAGGAAAACAGAATCAACTCAGAGAAAAGGAAAAAAAAAAAAAAGCTAAGTTTTAGAGGCATTTTAGAGCAGTGCAATTTCATTTCCTTCAAGTGTAATAAGAAAGAAGGGAGGAAAAGCCCTAAAGGTCAGGACTAATGAATGGGTTGGAAGGTTTGATGCTCACAGGCCCAGTTGTGTGCTGGTAAGTGGATGTTTCAACAGTCCTTAAGGGGGCTTATACATAATTTATCTCCTTAAGTAGGTACATGGTGTAGAAATGCTGTTTGCACTATTAATTGGAGCAGAAAGCCGTGTCCTTATGAATATCAGCCCTTCCTAACCTCTCCCAGCAATGGTTCCACTTTGCATTTCCTGAGCTCTGTAAGGCAGAAAGCCCAACAGGTCACGCCAAGCCTTGCCAATCTTACCCTTATTCCTGGATGCAGTGCCCCGGGGAGAGGGACCCTAGGCATCATGTCCAACCCCTGGCATATGCAAACAACAGGCTTGGAGGAATAACCACAGGCCCAAGTCAGCAAGCCCAAGTCGGACTTCAAATCTGCCCCCAAACTAGCTGTGTGGCCCAGGACATATCACTGCATCTCTCTGAGCTTTGACTCCCCATGTACAAAATCAGAAGCTTGGAGAAGATCTTTGGTGTCAGCTCTCTTCTATGATTCCTCTGGCTCCAAGATGCACCTGCCACAGCACCAGGTTGGAAACTCTAATGCCAGTGAAGCACCAGCCTCACCAGTCTGCTAGGAGCAGAGCAGGTTGGGACAGCAGTGAGGGTGTGAGCCGTAGTCATGAGGATGGGGTCAAGAGCACAGCTTTGGAATTAAGCAGAGAGAAGCCCTGCCTTTTCCACCTCCTAGCTCTGTGACCTGCCTCAGCATCTCTCGGCCTCAGTTTCCTCATCTGTAAAATGGAGATAATACCAACCTCACAGTTCTGCTCTTCTAATGATGCTGGATATAGAGCGAGCACCACTGAAAGCTGTCCAGGGAGGGCAGCAAGGCCAGGCTGGGGCTTGGCTACTCTATGACTTACCAGAATGCCTCAGAGACTTTCTCCCCATCCTCCACCTCTGTATTTCTTTGATTTGGAATGTGCTTTAGATCAGTGGTGTCCCCTGCACCAAGAAGCAATTACAATTCAGTCGCTGGAATTCATATTTGGATTTTCAACGTGTGTTGTACACACTGAAGCATCTCTGCCTCCTACAGATCTCCTTGGCCCCCAATAATCTCATGGACTACCCTGGGCTTCCAACAGCACACTCGACATCATTCAGGAATAAGAAATCAGTGGCACATGGCTGTTTTCATCCCCTGTAAGTTCTTTAAGATGGAGTTGGTATCGTGTGGGAATAAGCAGAGAGGACAGGAACCCCAACTCCCCCATTCTTCAGTCTTCTCTGGCCCCCTCTCCATAACCTAAATAACTCATCTTTCTTCTGCCACAAAAGAGGAACCTAGTATTTCCCCCTTAGTATGGATTCGTGATGAGTTGAGATGTCTGTTACACAATCTTCCAAATGACTCCACTTACATTCTCTCATTTAGCCCTCGAAACAACATGGCACAATTATCTTGTCCAATTTGTAGATGAGGAAACGGGAATCAAGAAAGGTAAATGACACCCTCAGGGCCACGGACTTGACTGTCATCCTTTTAACTCCCAGATGGAAAGGTCTCACTCCCGAGTCCCGGCTCTCCCATCTCTGCACTGTGACCTTCAGCAGCTTCAGTTTCCTGACCTGTGAAAAAGGGGTGTGAACGTAAGATGCTCTGCATCACGGTGGTTGAGACCATCGTGAAGAATGAGATAGCATTTGTTCAATAGGGAATCTTTCTCCCGATTTATATTTTTGATAGGCGTATCGAAGATCAAATGACAATACGTGTCTGGGTTCATCTCTTGGTTTTCAATTCTGTTCCATACATCTACCTCTCTATTTGTTAATTAGCAGGATGTGAGCACTCCAATTTGTACAAATAATCAACACATTGAATCCCACAAAGGCATAGATGTATTCATGATCTATGTATATATAACTTAATAAAAAAAAAAAAAAGAATGAGATAACACCCACAAAAGCACCAAGCAGGGGCCAGCTCAGAGCAGAAGCTCAGGAATCATTAGCTTCCTCCCTCCAACTTGGCAGGGCCATTGGGAAAGTTGAAGTAATACTTAGACCCCATCTCTGAATAGTAACACACCGTGCAAAAGTCAGCAATGAAGATAGTAGTCATGGGACCTATTTTTATCTCAGAAGCTCCCCTCACTCCTGGGGATTCAGGTTTGAAACATGCATATTTCTTAATTCTTATTTAATTCTTACAAACCAACCCAATTTAGTGCAATTCTAGACTCTTTGCAACCCAGTAAATCCAGCCCTGCCATCTACAAAAGGGGTTGTCAGCACTTACCGAGAAAGCAAAGAAGCGCCTGGCAGAGTGGCAGGTCTGAAGAAGCCGCTAGCTCAGCCTGACAGGCTGAACTTAAACAAATGGTATTTTTTGGCTAGGGGCGACAAGGCGTCAATTTCAAGCGTGTGTTCTTACACATCACTATGCCCCCAAGATCCAGAAGGAGAGACGCATCTTGTCCCAAGTTTGTAGCAAAACTGCACCATGTGCAAATGGTTTTCTGGCCTTTGATGTTGAGCAGAAAGGAAAATAATCCTCTGATAAAAAATAACCCAGGCAGGAGCAGCCGGCTCAGTAGCCCCAGCAGGGAGGCTGGCAACAGTGTGCAACCAGCAGGCACTGGGCTTTCCCTGAGCCCCTTTGCGGGCACCCATGAAAGTAAACTGTCCCCAACCATCTTAGTTCTTGAAAGGGTTCTTTCCACTGATACCTTCATGGAGAAGCCAGCAGACATGCTTAGGTACGATCGAATGGGAAGCCAAGAAGGCCACCACCAAGAAAGGGAGGGAAGGAGAGGAGGCCCATGTCACTCCAGAGCCTTGGTGAGTCACCAGCAGAGAAGGGCACTCCTGCTGGAGCAGCAGCACCTCACCGCTCATTCATTTATTCATCCGCTCATTCATTCAACAAAACGCACACAGTCCCTGCCATCTTGAAGCTTACAGTCTAGAAGAAAGAAAACACATTCAGTAATCACACAAATAAATAACCATCTAGTCACATGCTTTGACAGATACTATAAAGGAAACATATAGTTTCCTATATAGTAGGAAACTACTATATATGGGGGGGGAGGTGAGGTTGTAAAACAATAAGCCCCAGGCTAGATGCAGTGGCTCACCCCTGTAATCCAGCATTTTGGGAGGCTGAGGCAGAAAGATCACTTGAGCCCAGGAGTTTGAGAACAGCCTGGGCAACATGGCAAGACCTCATTTCTACAAAAGCATTGTTTTGAAAATTAGCTGGGTGTGGTGATGTACACTTCTAGTGCCCGCTACTCAGGAGGCCGAGGCAGGAGGATCACTTGGGCCCAGGAGCTGGAGGTTGCTGTGAGCTATAATGACACCACTGCACTCTAGCCAGGGCAACAGAATAAAACTGGCTCCAAAAACACACTCTCTCTCTTTCTCTCTCTCTCTCCCTCTCTCACATACACATCCCCAAAACAAAAACCAATTGAAAAAATAAGCCCCAATTTAAATGGAGGCTGGAAGCCATGGCATGGAGTAGCTGAGTAAGACCTCTCTAAGGTGGCAGCTTTCAAGCTGCAGCCTGATCAGGAGTTGGCTAAGCAACGTGTATTGGGAGAACATTTTAGGCAGAAGAAACGGGGAGAGGGGTGGGGGTATGTGGAGCGGCCTGGTGGGAAAAGAACCAGCTGCACATCTGGGAACTGACGAGGCCAGGATGATTGAAGCTCATGAGAAGGGAAAAGAGGGCACAGGGTTTGAGCTGCACAGGGCTCCCAGAGAGCACTGGGGCTTCATCCTAAATGCAGCACAAGTCACAGAGGAATTTAGGTCTCCTCCTGATGGTTCTGACTTGATAGGCCAGCATAGATTTTCACTTGGCCACCTCTCAGACTTGGCCATGTCACCTCCTGGTTTCACTCCCCTGCCACTCACAGCTGACCTATATCAGCTGTGAACTTGCCCCAGCACCCCACCCAGGAGGAGGAGCAAAAAAATCAGACCGACACTGAGGGCACCATCTGGAGGCGCCGGATGAGGGCCAACCCTAGCCAGGGGCAGCCAGGGAGAAGAGCAAGTCCCTGAGCGCCACCTCCACCCCCATCCTCTGCTATGAGGACTCATCTGCTCCCTCTTCACAGGGAAAGACTTGCGTTCTGCTCGGTGTCTGCGCAAAGCAGGTACTCAGACAACGATCAATTGAACTTCAGAGACGGGGACACCTCAGCACCCCCGTAGGCCCCCCATCTCTTCTTGTAAGTGGGGAAACTGAGGCAAGCTGGTGACCTTTGGCAAGTCACTTCCTCTCTCCCGGGTCTCTGTAAAGTAGGGCAAGTGAGCAAGTTGCTCTTTATTTTTTTTTTTTCAGATTGATGTGAGGTTACAAATGCTTGGTTTACATTGTTTCCATTTCTAAGGTAAAGTTCAAGTTGTAGTTGAGCCCTTCACCCAGGGAGCGTGCTGAACACCCTCACGTGCACAGGAGGTGAGATCCCACCACTCACCCTCCTCCTCTTCCTCCTCAATAGACTACACTTGTGTTTTTCTGTGGGCTTGTGGTTGTTTACATATTGGTTTCTTATTAGTATTGAGTATATTGGATACTTTCTTTTCCCATTCTTGTGATACTTTACTAAAAAGAAAGTATTTTTCAATTCCATCCAGGTAAACACAAAAAATATAAAGTCTCCATCTTTTCCTCTGGTTGAATAGTGTTCCACGAGTACTGTAATCCTCTTTGTTGTCATCCTCAGACACTCAGGGAGGGTCAACAAATTTATCAACAACACTCAGCATGTTTGGGCAGGACTGGGATCACAGCCGACTTCAGCAGATACCACACTAACCCCAGCCTGAAGTTTAAGGCCCAGATAGTGGGGACAGGCTGAATGATACAGCAGGAATTTGCAAAAGTCTGACACTAAGCTGAAATATGCATTTGCTTGCAAATCTCATATAGATAGGCAAATTAATATTATAAGCAATTTTGGAGATAAGATACTTGGAGTATCTACAAAAAAATAAAAGTTCTGTTGGAACACGGCAGAAGTTATTCCAGGTGTGTTGAACCCCATGTGATGGATGTACTAACTAGTAAATGCTCGTATCTCTTCATTACAGTGATCCCCAAGAGCATCTCTCCAAGGGACAAGTTCATTAGCCAAGTTCAATTGCTAGATGCAGTAGTGACGATAAAACTCAGTTCTTTGAAAAACCACATTTGATGTGGACTTCGTGCTAATTTCAGCTGCTCCCCCCACTATGAAGCTGAAAGAGTGAAGCTTGACTGTCCTGAAATAGTGCTACTGGCTGGGGACTCAGAGCTGATTCGTATATTGGAGAAATATATAGAATCCGGTGTTCGGTTAGCACTTCGTACAGGGCCTAAAGGCAGAAAATGGGGCTTGTACTTTTTGCAATCCCTCTAATCCCTGCATATAAAAGGAGCACATGTATATGAATTGGGTGATGTGAAAAACAAGGCTGAGAGAAGCAGGATGTGGCTCAAAAACATCCCAGGAACAAAAACCCTCATGTCCCTCCGGACAGCACACCCAGGAGTATGTGTGTAGATTGTATATGAAACCAACACATTGTACCCCTTGATTGCACTAATGTACACAGCTATGATTTAATAATAAAAACAATTTTAAAAAAAGAATTAGACAGACATGGAGTGAATCCCAGTTGTTTTACTTACTAGCTGTGGGAACTTAGGCAAGTCACTTAACCCCTCTGGGCCTTGGTTTCTTCCTCTGCTCAATGGGCAAAGCAGTCCTCTCTGAGGTCACAGTTTCAAGGGTTAACTGAGATAACACCAGTAAGCATCTAGCAGTGTTTGGCATATGGCAAAGGCCCCCTTTCCTTCCTTTCACCTAGCCATCAAGATCACATTTAAAAAACAGAATCCAGTGCTCATTCCTTCTACTCACCTGTCCCTGCATTGAAGGAAGGGAAGCCAAGAGCTTCCCTGTGACCTACATCCTGCAAGACAGGACAGTGCAGGGAAGCATGGTCCAGGAGGTGGCTTGGGCCCAAATTCCAGGAGCTGCAGGAATCCAGCACAGTCAGCCTGGCTCTCTTCCAGCCAATTTTGCCAGATGTAATTTGGCTTCAGCTTGAGGTTCCAAAGCAGTTGCATAACCATAATAACCCGTAGCGTTTGTAGAAAGCTTTTATCCTTCTCGAAGCACTTCTGCATGCCTTACCTTGTTTGATCCTCTGTATAACCTTGAGTGGTAGCAAAGGCAAGGACAAGAACTCCCATTTTACAGATGGAGAAATTGAGGCTTGGAAGGTTTATATAGTTCACCCAAAGTCACATGACTAATAAGTGTCAATGTCAAAACTTGGATAAAGATTTCTGCGTTCCTTGCCCTGACCTTTTCCCACACCACCACTTTAACGCTCTGTAATTACACTTTCATCAAGCAAAAGTGGACGGAGCTGCCGAGTGCCAGCAACGCACCAAGGGCCAGGACTCAGAAATGAGAGACAGAGGTCAATTCAGAAGAGGTGCAGGAGCAACTATTCAGGGCCACCCGGCGGGGGCTGTGGTGAAGGCATGAGGGGAGCAGCGAGGCAGGGCAGTCACCAGCTTGGCCCAGGGTCTCAGGAAGGCTTCTTGGAAGAGGAAATGTCTTGGTCTAGTCTTAGAGGACACCTGGAGGTTGTCCAGGCAGAGAGAGGAGTTACAGGTGGCAAAAGGGAGAAGTAGAAAGCCACAGTGTATGAAGAGCTGGGCGTGTCTGGGGTGGGGCCAATGACTCGGTCTGGCTCCACCTTCACCTGCTCGCTCATTCATTCATATTTCCAGAGCACCCCGTGTGGGTCCCCTACGGATAGCAAGTAGCGAGTGAGCAGATGTGATACCTGAGCCTCCCTGCTAGATGTGAGCCCTTAGTCAAACCGCTAGCAGATCCCTATCAGCCAGGTGGGAAGCGGCAGGAGGAGAGACAGGAGGAACAGGTGGAGGGCATCATGGAAGATGGGGCAAGGTGGGTCTGGATTTCAGCCTGAGGGGACGGAGCCCTGATGGGTTTTCAGCAGAGGTTTAACAAATCAGATCTGCATTCCAGAAAGAGTGCGCCATGGGTAGCTTACAGGATGAGCTGGAGAAGGTTGTCGGAAGTCCAAGAGTGGAGCAAGGTGCCCAGAGCAGCCCAGGCAAGAAACACCTGAGTCCTAAATCATGGCAGCTTAGAAGAGAAAGAGCTGAATTCAAGACAGATGCAGAAGGTACTGGCAGGCAGCTGAGCTACTCTGAGGGGCTGACTTGTGCCCCTCGGCAGGTGACAATGCTGTTCCCGGGACAGGGGTGCGGAAGAGTTGTCTGATGGGGTAGGAAGAGCCTGAGGCTGAGCTGAGTGTCAGGACCCTGTGGACACCTGGAAGGTGTGCCTATCAACCAGAGAGATCAGTGTCTCTGGAGCCTGGGACGGAGCTTGGAGCTAGAGGTGTGATCAGAGTGGCAGGACCATACATATGATATGGAATGCCTGGAAATAAGCAAGACCAGTGTTCAGAGAGAGGAAAGACAAGATCCCATTGCAACAAACCCCAAAGGATGTCAAATTTGTTCTTAGATGCCAGACGTCTACCTGGCAAAATTCATATCATCAGCCTGGGAGAAGAATCGGTGGTCCCAGGAGGGGTGATCATGAGGGCCTGTGGGGACTCTGACCCCAACGGGGAGTTCTGGGGTCTTTCCAGTCTCTGGACCTACATCTGAAGTCACCCATGTGCTTCTCTCTCTCTTCTCTCCTTCAGGTGTTTACAAAATATGGGAAGTGTTACATGTTTAACTCAGGCGAGGATGGCAAACCTCTGCTCACCACAGTCAAGGGGGGGACAGGCAACGGGCTGGAGCTCATGTTGGACATTCAGCAGGACGAGTACCTGCCCATCTGGGGAGAGACAGGTGAGCTGGGTACAGGGACCGGGGTACCCTGGCGGTGGCAGAGGGGTACAGGACCAATCTGAAGCATTGGCTTGGCTCAGGTGGGCAGTCTTGGCCCACCCTGGGAAGGATTGCTCTCCAGCAAGGGTCTAGTAACATGTATAAAGATGTTCCAGGCATGGGCTGGGATGCCCTGGGTTTCCTCAGCTCTCACGGGGTGTAGGAGGGGAAGCTCATGGGGATACGGAGAGGGAAGGCGGGTGTGGGGTGGGGAGGTATGGAGAGGATGCACCAGGGAAGATTTAAAGGACCAGGTGTGGTGGAGCAGGTAAGTGGCTTGACCTCAGAAGAGGAAAGGATAGACCAGCCTCTTCCCCTTCCAGCCATCCTGAATCTGTCTAGGAGTCCAGGCAAAAGGAAAGCAGGCTCCTGCCCAACAGGAAGGCAGAGGGGCTGTGAAGTGCAGGAAAACCAAAGCATGGACTCGGGGGCCTGGAAGCTGGCCTATGTGAGCTGTAAGGGGTCCCACGTGTATGGGCCTTGACACCTATTTAAAGCATCCATTTATTTATTCAGCAAACTATTGAGTAACCATGTATTCTGTCTCAGGCTTTACACCAAAGTCACGATGTTAAAATAACAAAGACCAAGTCCTTGATCTCAGCCAAGAGGAAGAGGCACACAGTCACAGAGGGGCTCGGTGACAGCACCATAGTGCACAGGGTACTTGGGTGGGGTCTTGAGATAGTCCTGGATTATCCAAGTGGGCCTGACATAACCACAAGGGTCTTTGTAAGAGCAATACAGGAAGGTCAGACAGAGGAGCCAGCAGTGTGACGACGGAAGCAGACATTAGAGTGATGCAGCCACAAGCCCAGGCATGCTGGCAGCCTGGAGTGTCACCAGGAAGAGGGTAAAGATGTGAGCAAGAAGGGGAAGCATGGAAACGAGACCCAAAGTAAGATTAAAGCTGGTCACAATGGGAGGGTTGCCGGGGGGCCAGGAGAGGAGGGGCAGGGGAAAGAAGAAGAGAGGCCCTGGGCCCTCAGCCTGGGGCCAAGGAAGGGGGGAAGGCCCTGCAGACCAGCCCCCACTTCTCACCACCCCTGCTTCATGATTCCTCTGACCCTGGGGTCCAGCCCTCACCACCTCATCCAAACATCTATGGAAAAGAGGAGAAATAAGGAAATGAAATGAATCCTGGAGACCCCACATCAAAGGCCTAAACAGAAGTTAGTAACACCTTTCTAAGGTCCTGTTGGATTTCCTGGCTGTCTTGATTCAGGAGTAAGCAGCCCAGGTATAGATGTGCACACACACACGCATGCACGTGTGTGCTGTCCATGTGCAGCACCCCATCCCAGATGTCCTCACGGTTCCCTGTGTGGATCCGACCTTGGATCTGAGCGCCGGCCACTGACACTGGACGACCCCAGGAAGTCTGCATTCTGTGCCCCAAAGCCACAGACGGTCAGAACAGGAAAGAACCTCCAAGACTGTCCATTGTACACCATCCTTCTCATCCCCCTGAGGCCTGGCACGAAGCAATGACATCCTTGAGTCATACAGTGAGGACTGTTCTGACCCAAGCTCTGCACCATCAGTCTTCCTGACTGGACCATGAGCTACACCAATTTAGGACTAATTTATAGTCAGGAGTAAGGGCTCGCCACATGCCTGACACTGTGCAGGTCATTGACAGGGATGCCTTTCAGGTACTTGAACTGTGTCCCTAAATGAGAGATCAGTCCCTTTCACTTCAGGGGTGTTCAACTCGTAGCCCACAGGCCACAGGTTGTACAGCCTTGAACCATTGCTTAGGAGGTTGGGTTTCTAGGGAAGCAGGCTGCATGGAGGACAGGTTTAAAGGGGTGGGGGGGCAGAAGGAACATGTTAGGGAAGAAACGGATCATGGCTGTCCAATAGAAATTTCTGGTCTGATAGAAATGTTCTCTGCCTGTGTTGTCCAAATAGATTAGCCACAACCCACCATGGTGATTGCATACCTGTCTTTCTTTATTTATTTTGGTTTTTTTTAGAGATGGGGGTCTCGCTCCATTGCCCAGCCTAGAGTGCAGTGGCATTATCATAGCTCACGGTAACCTCCAAACTCCTCAGCTCAAATGATCCTCCTGCCTCAGTTTCCTAAGCACCTGGGACTATAGGCACCTGCCACAATGCCCAGCTACAACTGAGCATTTGAAATACAGCTAGGAGAATGAGGAACTGAATTTTTAAATATAATTTCAATTGTATTAAGTTAGACAGCCATGGTGGCTACCATATCGGGTAGCAGTTAGTGGTGGCTTTGGTTGGTTTCTTGGATTTTTTTTCTTTTTGGAGACAGAGTCTCACTATGTCACCCCGGATAGAGTGCTGTGGTGTCACAGCTCACAGCAAACTCAAACTCTTGGGCTTAAGCAATTCTCTTGCCTCAGCCTCTCAAGTAGCTGGGACTATAGGCACCCGCCACAATGCCCAGCCATTTTGTTGTTGTTGTTGTCATTATTGTTTAGCAGGCCCAGCCAGGTACAAACCCACCAACCCCAGTACATGTGGCCGGCGCCCTTACCACTGAGCTATGGGCGCCGAGCCGGTTTCTTGGATTTTTTACCTTGAAGCCACCTCCCAGCATTCCTGAGGGGTTGCAATATTCCTCATTCCTGGCTTCCCCTCACCATAGCCTAGAGCAACTGGCAGAACTCCTTGCCGCCGTTAACCAGAGAAGGAGGCTGAGATTCAGTCACTCCCCCCAAGCAGGAACCCTGAATTCTCACATCAAGGTCACCTCCATAGTTACCTTTCTTCAGGCTGAGAACCCATTGGGCAAGGAGCTGCCTCTTGGAGAATCTGGTTACTTCAACGCTATTTCCTGGGCTGGTGGGGGTGAGTCCTTCGTGGGTGGAAAAGAAGCCAAGGATGAGACGTAGGCTCTGGCAGGTGAGGAATGATTGTCCGGGAAGCCACCAGAAGAGGCACAGAAGAGGCTTGCTCCAGAAGACTGTGGGCACAGCCAGGCCCAGCCCTGCCCGGGCCATCCAGAGGCAGCCTTCCTGACACACCGAGCCAGCTGGCCTCACAATGCCATCTTCTTTCCTTGGAATTCCCACCTCCCTGTCCCCAGAGGAAGGAGCCAGGGCCTCACAGGAGGTATTTGGGTCACCATGGAGAAGAAACTGAAATGTGGCTGTTGAGGGAGTGGCACAGGCAGCTTGATGGCAGGGGCAGTGTAGGAGGACAGAAAGAATGGCATGATAGAGTCAGACAGACCCCAGGTCAAATCCCAGCTCTTCCTGTCCTATCTCTGTGACTGAGGAAGCCTGAATGAGCCTCAGTTTCCTTATCTGAAAACGGAGATGAACAAAACAAATTAAACCCAGTAACTTTGCAGCACGGCTGTAAAGTTCAAATGAGAGCTCTCTGCACACAGTCAGCAGTGGAAGCATGATCACGACCCCCAGTAGGTGGGGGATAGGCAGAAAATCCCAGAGGCACAGGCTGTTGCAAATATCTCACACTTGGGGAGTCTGAAGTACCTCAACAGCTGGAAGGCCTGTTCTGCTCAGGGCAGAGTCTCTAGTATATTCTTCCTGCCACGTAGATAGCTTTACCTCTCAGATATTTAAGGAGGAAACAACTCCTCTGGCCATAACTCTGACCAACAGGAGGGATCTTTAGGGAAGGTAGCAATGGTTCACAAGGCCATGGTCAAGATATAATGCACCAAGAAGTGACTTAGAGAAAGGCACCCCCTTTGATTACACCCAGACTGTAGATGTCTCTATGAAAATTATCAAAAATGTCGCTTCCTCCAGGCTGGCAATGCCCTTGGGCAAGCATCTCCGTGTGGAGTACCCTGGTAATATGCCATTTTAAAGAAGGTGGGTTCAGCCACTGGAGGACCTAGAGAGTGTACCCTAAAATGGCCCCTATGGAATGTCAAGAGTTTGTGATATTGCATGTCACATGAAAATAAAAAAGATCTGGGCTCCAAAAAGAATCTAGGGAACCCTGATTAGACAACATTAAACATGTTTATTCATCATAGGGATTTGTGATATGCTACATCTTAAATTTCCAAGATAGGAATATTGCATGCAGCACCTATTTCCCAATGCCTTTGACCATGGAAACCTTTTTTATGAAGATCTCACAAAACACACTTTCAGAAAAGCTGTCCTGGACTATAGAAGTGCAGACTTCATGGCCAGAAGTTTCTAACGGAAATTAAATTGAAGACAGGGGGGAGGTTGTTAAAAATGAAATTCTGTGTAGAAATCTCTGAGTGACTTCAAAGATAAAAGAAATAGGCAGTGGGTTATCTAGGTTGCACACGAGAGAAACCTAAATCAAACAAGCTCAGGCATAAAAGGAATTGTTTTGCCCTCAGAACCCAAGACAAGCTTCAACAACCAGCCAGCAGGAGGGGCAAGGATGCAGTGCCAGGAACAACTGGAACCAAGGACTCCTACCTCCTCGGCTCTCTCACTCTTCTCTCTGAACCCCTTTCATTTCCACACACTTTTTTTTTTCACACATATCTCCCAATAGATCCTGAATTTTATATTTTACAGATTCCACACTAGCAGGAGACTGTTTTGACTGTGTCCTGTTTGAAGGAAAAAAAAAAAAACAGGGAAGAGAATCATTGGCCCACGTCCAGTCAAGTGCCCGCCCCTGGACCAATCAGCAGTGAGCAGGGGTGTGAGTTCCCACATAATACACGTAAACCCTGAGGAGGCTGGGTAAGGAATGGTTAGAGAAGGAGTTGCCAAAAGAACAATGGTGCTGGGCACATAGTCCCATGAATGGCCACACAATGGGAGAGGTAAGGTTGAGAGTGAATTACATTGGAGGAAACAAGAATCGGTGTGCAGGGAGCTCTCCAAGGAACTCAAAGTCTAAACGCATTCAGAGGTGTCCAGCCTCTGGCCCATGGGTTGCACATGTATAATTCGAGACCTGTTTTGCTTATCTTTGATGTCAGATATCATGACAATCATGCACAGACCAGTTTTTGGCTCATTGGCTTTCGTTATTGTTTGTGTATTTAATGTGTGGCCCAAGACAATGCTGTTTCTTCCAATGTGTGGCGGGGGGGACAAAAGGCTGGACACCCTTGGTTGAAAAGACCATATGTAGGCCCCTTCTCTTCTCATCCCTTTTTATCTTTCACTCTGATGAAATACACTTATTTTATCAAATATAATCAGCCTTGATTTCCCCAAAGCCCAGTGTTAAATAAGCATAAATGCAATAATATATTAGATGTAATTTTAAGCAAAGGAATTATTTTCGAAAGCTGTGCTATACTAGGAATAAAGATCTGGCACCCATGGCTCGGCGCCTGTGGCTCAACGGGCTAAGGCTCCAGCCACGTACACCTCAGCTGGCGGGTTCGAATCCAGCCCGGGCCCGCCAAACAACAATGATGGCTGCAACCAAAAAATGGCCGGGCGTTGTGGCGGATGCCTGTAGTCCCAGCTACTTGGGAGGCGGAGGCAAGAGACTCACTTGAACCCAGGAATTGGAGGTTGCTGTGAGCTGTGATGCCACGGGACTCTATCCAGGGTGACAGCTTGAGGCTCTGTCTCAAAAAAAAAAAAAGATCTGGCACTCAGTGACCCTCTGATCTCATCACCTCCTACCAACCACGTTAACTGGGCTCTAGTCACATGGGCTTCCCTGCTACTTCCTGGACACTCTTACTTTAGGACACCTGCATCTGCTGGTAAACTCTGCTTAGAATTTTCATTGCTCTGATATCCAAGTGGCTAGTTGCTTCCTGTATCAAGCCTTCACTCAGATATCGCTGTCACCTTCTCAATGAGGCCTACCCTGACCACCCTGTTTAAAATTGCAACACACCCCCCACTCCCACCCCTCCAAATCTGCTTGACCTTTTCTTATTTCCATGGCATGTATCACCTTCAAGTATGCCTTATAAAATTCACTTATTTATTTTTCATTCTCTGCCCCTTTCAAGAGGTCAGGGATCTTGGCTATCTGGCTCACTGACATATACCAGTGATAAACCTGTGTTATGAGAAAAAAATTACTGGAATTGTGCACACAGCTAGGGCCAGGACAAGGGAGAAGCTAATGTTAATGAGTAGCTACACTATGTGCCAGGAACATTCCCACTTACCCTACTGACAAGGCATTATAATCCCCATTGAAGGGTGAGGACATTGGGGCCCAGAGAGGTTGTAAGCTTTCCAAGGGCCTGGTTAAGTAGTGAACCAAGCTTAAAACCCATATCCAAACCCAAAAGTGATCACCAAATTCCTCGAATATTCAAAATGTGATTGTAGAAGAAGCACTGCCATGAAAATAGCTCAAGGAAAAGGTTCTGCGATGTCTCTGCTGAGAGAATGCTATAATGATAGGTCTGCCGTGGTCTTCCTTATCTATTTTTTCCTCTGTTCTTTTCCAAAAGCGTAATCATTATATTGAAAGAAAGGTTTAGCACAGTCCCCATGCGGAAAACAGACCAAAGCAGAACATCTCTGGCTCAACTGGAGATGGGGATCCTATTTGCTTTCTCCCTTGCTCTCCACTTCCAACCCCAAGGAACTAAGAGAGCTAGTGAAAAACACTAGATGGGTGGTGGATTTTTATTGTTATGAAAAGTGTTGGTTGGTGTTATGGCTGTGTCCATCCCAGAAACCAGCTCTAACCATCTCTGCCTTCTCCCAGGATGGTGAAAGAAGTTCATGACGTTTTTGGCAGAGCACCAGAGCCTCAGGGAAGACGGCAATCTAGACTTCTGATTAAACACTGTGGGTTGAACAAATATGTTTACGGGAGGCCTCTTTCCCAAACCCCACATAAATGACAATCGAGGATTTTTCTTTTAAGTATAAACCCATGGGACAAAGAAGATGGAAGAGAAAACAGCAGGGAGTAGATGTCAGCAAATTGGGGGAAGATGTAAGGCAAAGGGTAAGTGGCAACTGAGGTGACAGAGCAGACAAGGCTGGAAACTAAGGGCCCACACAAGAGAGGCCAAGAAAAGTCAGGAGTTCTCACCCTAGAATCCCCAGAAATGATCAAGAATTTAAGGCACCCCTGCTGCTGAAGACAGGGATAAGAGGTACAGCTCACCCCAGAAGAATTAGTTAAAAGTCCCGAAAAGGAACTCTTAGTTCCCCCAGATACCCGCCCATGGCCCAAAGCAAACAGACAAACATCTCTCCCACACCCCAGCCCTGGCAGAAGATAATATTCAAACACAATTTGGGACGATCAGGCCCAGCTGAGGAGCTCTACAAAAATTCTGCTCATTGAGTAGCAAGAACCTCAGTCAGACTAATCCATCCCATCCACCCCTGAGCAGAAGTTTGGATGATCCCTTCCTGCAGAAACTTACAAGCTCAGAGGAAAGAGCCACAGACATTAATAGTTGAAAGTCCTCAAACTGCCTAGGTAGGTCTCCTTAGAGTGATAAGTCCTTCCTAAATCCAAAAACACACAAGGAAAGCCTGGGCAGCCTCCAACGACCTCTTAACCAGGAAGGGACAGTGAGCCAGACATTTGAGGGAAACCACTGATAGGACAGGATCCAAAACCAAACAAGAAAGAAACATTGAGGAAATAAAGACAGTGGGCAACAGCACAGATAAAGCCAGACTGATTGTGTTCAAATCCCAGCTGTACCATTAACCAGCTGTGTGACTCTGGGCAAGTTGCCTAACTTCTCTGAGCCTCAAGTTACTTAAACTCTCCTTACCTCTAAAATGAGAACAATAATATGATGTACTTCATAGGGTTGTTAGGAGGATTGAAATGAGTTAATACTTATGAAGTGCTTAGAAAAGTGCCTGGATAATATTAGTATGTGTTTGATAAATAAAGAATAAAGCAGGAAGCAGAAGAAAATATCAAAACACTTTAATTAAAATTCTCAAGAGAGATAAGAAATGTTACTGCATCCATAAACACAAGCACAGGATGCTATTAAAAAGGAACATTCAGAGAAGAAGAAATTAAATTTAAAAATATCATCGCAAACATTTTTTTAAAATCAATGCAAGGATTAGAATTGAGGACATTCCCCCAAAAAAGTAAAACAAAAAAACAAATAGGTGGAAATTGAGAGAGAAAGAAATAGGAAAATTAGAGGATCAATCCAGGAAGTCCAACATCCTAATACTAGGAGGTCTAGAATAATTAAATCTAAAGAATGGAGAAGAGGACGGTGCCAAAGAGCTAATACAGCAAAACTTCTCAATTGAAGTGCATGATTTTCTAGATGAAAAGTTCACCAAGTCCTGCCTGCAATTATGTCACAACAACCAGATCAAGTCATATCCTGGCAAAATTCAGGCTAAAGGAAATAAAGAGAAAATTTGCTAAGTGTCCAGAAAGAGAAAACAAGTCACACACCTGAGTTCTACCATCAGAATGGCTCAAAACTTCTCAACAGAAGCAGTAGAAGCCAAAGACAATGGAATGATGCCTTCAAATTGGGAGACGAAAAATTTCTTGTCTAAGATACCCGGCAAACTACAAACAAGGAATAAGGGTAGAATTCGGTTTCAACAAAGTCTGTCTCCCACAAAGACGGTTTCAGGAAGTTACCAGCATATGCAAACATAAATCAAGAAAGAAGATTATACCCCATGATTGAACTAATGTACACAGCTATGATTCAATAAAAAAAAAAAAAAGAAAGAAGATTGGATAAGCTAGAAATGGGGGTTCCGACCTAAGGAAAATTCCCAGAAAAGGACGAAGAGATGAACCAGGATGACAGTTGAACAGGAGTTCTAGAGAGCAACCATTCCAGTTTGGAGCAGGACGGTGCAGGCCCAGCAGGGATGACCCTTACTGACCCAGCTGGCTGTACTGAGAGCTGTTTTACAGCTCACCCACAGAGCCTGGGACTTCTAGTGATAGGTACCCAGCAAGCCAAACAAACCCACAGGGGAAAGCAAAGCAAAACAGAGCAAAATAAAACAAAAAAACAAGGAAAACAAAATAGTGTCACAAGAAAGAGGTTAAAAACATTATATACTATAAGGCTGGGCTGGGGACAATATTTACAAAATGATAGTTATGTAAAATCTGAACAATGATTTAACCAAAACATCATATACCTATATTCGGAGGGTGGCAGGAAGGGAAGTATGGTTTGAAATACACCATCTACGGAGCTTAGATCCTCATCTCCTGTGATTAGGTAGGAAATGCAGCTAGTCTACTATGACCGTGGATGATGCCTCCATGGTAGGAATTCAGTAGATAGGATCTAAAATTTTTTAAAACCAAGAAATAATTGCCAAGCAGTTAACATCCATGGCAATAAACCTCTAAAACAGTTTGCTGAGAGTTGTTACTTCTGAAAAGCAGGACTCAGGGAGTAGAAAGAGGTGGGGCCGGAAGCTGCTATTTTTCATTAGAAGCCCTGCAGTACCATTTGGGCTTTTAAATTATGTACATATATTGCTTTGATAAAAATACAAATTAAATTAAAAGTAATCATAAATGTTCAGAGTAGCTGGAAGGCCTGAGCAGCTATCAAGGGTAGCATGTTTCCT
The DNA here is from genome assembly GCA_963574655.1 of Perodicticus potto. Lineage (NCBI taxonomy): Eukaryota > Metazoa > Chordata > Mammalia > Primates > Lorisidae > Perodicticus > Perodicticus potto. The sequence goes on along the minus strand of CAUYRH010063610.1, from coordinate 32,515 downwards.
ATCTCCCGTTACAAATGGGATGTAGCAAGAGTGGATGCTGATGGTTGCCATGGTTTCTCTGACATCGCCGCTCCCAGGAAAAATACTTGTGGCGCCAGATCTCAAGGACCTGCCTAGAATGAGAGGAGCAGGCTCCAGCCTGGATTCTGAGAGTCCAGAGCATAGGGATGGGGAGTATCCAGCAGAGATACTGTGCTCACTCTCTGAGTGGGCCTCCGTGCCGGACGGGGGTCTCCACTGGTGCCATAAATCAGAAGTGCTGTTGGAGGCAGATGTCTGTGAAGCAGCCAGAAGCAACTTGACCTTTATCATTCTGGGAAGACCCAGCACATGCTAAGTGCTATGCAGAAAATACAGGGTGGGCATAATTGCATACAGGTTCGTGTGCAACTTAAAAAAGTTTAACATAGTAAATTGCACATGAACTTCATGGAACCTGTATGTGTGATCTAGTTAAAACTACCGGCCAGCCAGGCAGGGATCAGAGGAGAAAAGAAGCAGATGAACGAGACCTGCTTATGTCTCCTATTTAATAAATCTCATTGAGTACCTACTGTGTGCCAGGCACCCCAATGATAAAGATAAAAGTTTTTGAAGATTTTACAACCTAGGGAATACCTTGTGGGCTGTTTTTATACAGTAGTTGAAAATTCATCCGTCCAACAGCTTTCATAATAAAGTGCTTAAGGAGTGCCAGGCATTTGCAATCAGGTCAGGGGACATGTGAACAATTAATGTCGTCAAGTGCTACAATAGACAGAAGATAGATGGAGAACAAAGGAGGTGATAGTCAGTTCTGGAAGGCAGGAAAAGAGGACCTTTGGAGAGGGGATGACCTTTGCTTTTAGTCTCAGGTTTATTTGGCAGGATGCTGTGCAGTGTGTAGGAGTTTGAGGGAGATGAGGTCCCAAACAGAGGGAGGAGGGTGAGGAGCAAAGGCCAAGAATGGCCCAGGGCTGTGCTGGCATCTGGCTTTGGAGCAAAGGCCAAGAATGGCCCAGGGCTGTGCTGGCACCTGGCTTTGAGGATGAGACCTGGGGTTGGAGAGGTAAGGAGAGATCAGATCACCAGGGGCCTGATGTGTTCTGCTAAAACATACAGGGGGTGCCCCAAAAATGTACACGTGTTTTCAGAGATCTTGTTGGAATTAAAATTGATCATCCCAGAAAAGCATACATATTGCAGGTAAAATGGACGTGTACCCATAACAGTACCTTCCATTCAACCTCAAAAAGTAGTAACATAGATGACATTGCTTAAAATATGTGTACATTTTTTTTAGCACCCTACGTAGATGTTCTCCCTTGAGTCCTGATGCTCGAAGTGTGGTCCTCTGACCAGCAACATTGGCGTCACCTGGGAGATGTCAGACACACAGAATCCCAGGCTCAGCCCACCTGTGCCCTGCCCTGTAACTAAGTCCCTCAAGTGACTCATGTGCACGTTCAAGTGTGAAAAGCTCTAATCTAGACCACCATCTCCCACCATTTGGAAGGATGAGAATGTCTTAACATCAAAAATTTTTCTCAGCCATCACCCCCACATGAACGCTATCCTGCTTTTCTTATTCATTGACTGAGAAAACATTCGATAACAAAAAGTCGCTATGACTGCAGTAATGTTTTGGATGATTTCAAATTCTGTAATCACATCACAATCTATATACATGATCTGTTCCACAATCTAGTTGTACCTAACTTATGCCGTCAGTGTGTGTAAACAGATTTTTTTAAATAGAATCTTAACCGTCCACAGACTTCCCCCTATAATTTCAAAGACTCTGGTAGCTTTTCAAAAGGGCATTATCTCCAGGACGCCAGTCACAGAATCATCAGCCTTCTTATCAAGTAATTTGCAATCTCTGAGCCTGAATGTACTGGGGAAACTCATTATTTAAAGAATCGTTGGGGTAAATCATTTTGTAATGAGACGAACCCCAACTCCACATGCGGTGCCTTCAATAATGTATGTTTTGAAAGTACTGTGTTTAGCAGTAATGCAAGTGTAGCCACACTTCTCAGTCACATAACTAAATCCTAACATTAACTGTCTCCTTCCCCAACGTGGGTGCATCACTCTACAGTGTATGAAAAGCTCTGCTGGCATCCTGGCCTCTGATCCTCTTCGCTCTTATGACATAGAGCGAAAAGGATCGGATGTTCTATTCACGTAACAGATTGAACAAATGCAGTAATGCTCCCCAATACCTTCAGTGACTGTGCCATGATCTCACGGCTAAAAGGTATTGGAACTAGTATTTGGATCCACATCTTCTGATTTGATCCTCCTTGGTTTTTTCCATCAAGAGCTAGTGTTCCTTCATGAAAATTGTTTTTAAAATGTTTTAGGTAACACGCAGTTCTACAGAGTGTATTAGTCTCTGACGTTGGACATCATAGGGTCTTTGAAATACTAGTGTGCTCCATGAGTCTCCAGGAGAAAGTGAAGTTTGCAGCTTTCACCAAATTCTTGTGGACACTTGAGTTCATCTCCTGGATCTCCAGCCACTCACAAGAACATTGCTGCATCACGGCACTGCTGCCCTGGACGGGCAATCGCAGCCCATCCCACGTGGAGCCACAATGTTGATTTTCTTCTTCTGGAAGCTTGCCAAGCCTCAAAAGGTCACCTGTGAGCAGTCAAGCCTGAGCTTGCCCATCTCCCGGATGGTTTGGGATTTTCTTACGGATGGATGCCGCCGTACTGGGCCTCCCTGACAAGGAGAGGTGGGAGAGGCAGAACAAAATGCTCACTGTCCGATTTTAGAGAGACCGCAATTGGCGAGCTCTCTGCTGACTTGATGTGAGTTCCAAACAGCCATATATTTTTTTGTAACCTATTTTGTAGAAGATTAAAATGAGATGCAGTGAGGTGAAGAGATTTGCACATGGTCTTCAGCACATAGAATTTTAAAGCTACAAGTACTCTAGGAGATAGGCCCCCCCTCTTCATTTTAACAAAGGGGAAACTAAGGCTCAGAGAGGCAATGTAAGTTGCCCGAGGTCTCACAGCTATTAAGCAGAGGGGCTGGGAGTCAAGCCCAGGTCTCTGTGATTTCACAGCCAGTAATTTTCTTGATGTACTTTTCTGCCTCTCTTCCTAAGCCTCGGGCCTCTTTGGAGCCTCTAGTTGACCATAGACAGCATTCAGAAGGCCCTTCCCATTAGGGCTCTCTGGGACTAGACCTGAGACTCTGATCCCTGTCACTGTCACTGTCCCCTCATTGGGCTTTCCCCTGAACTCTGAGATGGAAGAACAAAGGCTGCTGGGCCCACTGTAAATTAAACTGTCTTTCCCTCCATCCCTGCCCAGCTTGGAACTTACTGGCCTGTCATCTGGGACCAGTGCTGCTTCCAGCTGACAGAGGGCAGAAGAGGGTGAAGAGTCAAGAGACGCCCGACTGTCCAGTGGCTGAGGAGATAGATGTGGAATCTATCCACAGCTCCCAGCTCCACACCTGATCCTCACAAGGGTCAGCTCTTTCCCTCTGTTGTCTGAACTCCAAAGCAGCAGCTCAGGAAATGCTTCAGAGAAACTGCAAGAAATAAAAGCAATGGCCCTTCCTTTCACCTTCCTTTCAGAGATACTTTCCCTCTTTCCCTCTCTCTCTCTCTCTCTCTCTCTCTCTCTGTCTCTTTCTCTTCTTCTGTCTCTCACACACGTGACAGGTACATGCGTGTGCACACACACACTTCTCAGTCCCCAGGAAATGCAGATGGCACCACAGCGGCAGGTCGACAGTGGCAGACAGAGGAGCCGCTGCAGGGTGTGAGTGGCCCAGCGGCCTGATGGGCTGGCCCTCCCCAGCCTGGCTGACAGACGCAGACTGGGACTCTGCAGGCCTCTCGCCCTGATCACCCAGAACAGTGAGTCCCGCAGGATGGGCCTTGACAAACCAGATTCCCAGTGTTCAAGCCACATGATTTCACAGGCAGCAGAGACCAGGAACACACCAGCCCAGTCCCTATCGGTGGGTGTCCCAGGCAGGGACCCTCCCGAGCCCCCATGAGCTCAATCACCCCTGGCTGTAAGTCCCTACACAGCCTCCCACCTCCCCGTAACTCACCGTTGACTGCCTCAGCAGGCGTCCTCACCCCTGTACGGACCAACTTGGGTGCAAACTGACCACAAGACCTGGACAAATCCATTCACCTTCCAGCATGTCAGTGGCACATCTGGAAAACAAAGTGGGGTGGGAGGTCAGCCGGGCACTTTGCTGACCTCAATGAGCACTACTGTGCCAGGCACTGTGCATGTAAACATAAACAAAATGTTGACCCTGTCCCCAAAGGCTTTCTCAGTTTTCATAGAGAAAGAATTAGGACCAAGCATAAAGGTGGTAAGTACTGAATATTGGGACACGCAATGGAGAGAAAGCTTTGAGAAGGTTATAGCCAAGCCAGGCAGAGGTTAACCCAGTGGAAGGTGAGAGGAAGAGCCAGTCTGGGTGGAGGGACAGGCAGAGAGAAATGTAAACACAGCTGATCCACTGGGATTCAAGCCGGGAATGCTGAATTGATGATGGCACAAGGGAGCACTGAGTTCTTCTTAAGCAGGAGACTCGGCTAAGGGCTTTCTATGCAATGTCTCATTTAAGCCTCACAGTAGCGTTGTGAAGAAAGATCCATTTTTATTTCACACCCATTTTACAGATGTGAAAAATGAGGCTTCAGGAGAATAAATCACTTGCTATAGGTCCCAGAACTGGACTTGACTTTAACCTGCCTGAGCCCAGAGCCCTGAGCGTTTGGCCACCTGGCCCAGGCTCTCTCTGGTTCTGACACTCCATGTAAAAGAGGCTGCGTCTGCACCTCCCTCACGATGCCTGACTCTCTCATTGGGGATGGGGGTGCTCTACGTGTGGGAAGATCCTTGAAGAAGTATGGAGTAGAAGGGGTGGAGGTAGAGTAAGGTGGGGGGCAGGGTAAAATCTCTAAGCAGGCAGTTTTCAGCCCATATGAGGATACTCTTTGAAAACCCTGGGTTTCCCCTGAAGGGAATGAGGTCTCCATCCCTAAGAGTGCTCAAACATCATGGCTGTTCTTCCCTGAATGGGGCCACAGAGGGGATTCCTGCTGTCTCCTAGCAGGTGAGAGCCCATGGGAGGTCTACCCATCAGGAATCAACAGCACCCTCAAATTGGGTACTAGAAGAAGAGATTAATCAAGAACTATTCACAAAAGTGTGGGCAAGGCTTAGGAAAGCAAAAGTGGAATAGTGTGATCCCCTGGGGCTGGGAGCGAGGAGAGCCACGACCACCCCTGAGGGAGGAAAAAAGGGGCTGGTGTCTGGACCCAAGGAGAGAGCGGTAGGAAGAGCTGCTCCCCAACTGCCCCGCCCACCCAGAACTGTGGCCTTCCAAAGTGACGTGTAGGTAGCCCAGCAAAGAGTGTGGAGAGAGTGAACGCTCCAGCCTGACTCTCCTCTCTCCCTCCGCTTCCCACCTGGGCCCACCACTGCCTGATCCCAACCAGAAGCCAGCGGGCAAGGAGCCCCTCAATACGGTCTCTGCAACTCAAAGTCCCAGCCAGGGTGGGAACAGAGTGGGAGAGCACGAGGGTAGGGGCACAGCGAGAAGCTCCCTGCACAGGGCCCTTGCTGAACCGCGAGACACCCCTATATGGCTGCCCTCCCACCCTCTCCTCTCAAGCCATCTGAGCAGTTAGGGTCCCCTCACCCAGCCATGGCTGTAAAGTCAAGTTTTCCAAAACAAGATAGCTTTATAATCAGCGCATCCCCTGTCTGAGCCTAGAAAATTCCCCCAGGTTTTCAGAGACACTTTTTCTTCCCACTTCTCTCCAGCGTTTATTTCCTTGGTGTGTTTCTGGTAATTTGCAAAGATTAAAGATTTAAGCTTCTTTTATTGTGATGTACTTCCCCTGTGCCACGATGCATTCTGCCCCTCTCTCCTGCCTCCTCCTGCAGAGCTCCCAGCTCCTTTCTGCACCCACAGAAAAGGCCTCCCTCTCCCCCTCCTGGTAGAGCCCACCGTGTGCCAGCCATGGCCGTGCTCCTGAGAAGTGCTGGGAGAGTCTGGCTTCTGCAAGTTGGACTCTGCTTTACCCCAGTCATCTGAATTTGGCATCTTGTTTCATGTTGAGCTGTCTGAGTTGCAGCTTGGTCCCAATTCACAAGGGCTCCCAGCACCGTGTATGTACCAGTTTCCATTCCTCTCTGCTCGCTCGCTCGCTCTCTGGGGCAGCGAATTCTGGCACTCACGATGTGTAAACAAATCCTTCTCTGCATTAATAGCCTGCACTCTTTGAAGGAACTCAGTGTTGAATTATTTGGTGACAAGAGGGATATCAGGATGGGAACAATTCTGTCCAGCGCCAATGCGAGTTATTACGGGGGCACCACACAGGGCCGGGCGCTCACAGAGGCAACAATACGCTTGGCTTAGTGCTCTGCGATCACCAGCTTGAAATCCTTTGATTTTCTAAGAATGTTGACTTTTACAGAGGTTTTAAATAATTTACTGGTTAACAATAATTTTTTAAGGAGGAGTCCTGCATTTTCACTTTGCACTGGGACCACGAATGACATGAGCAACCCCCCACTGTTGTTGCTGTGTGTGAACCCCCATCCGCCTGTCAGCAGGTGAGGCCTCCTGGGTCATGGGGTGCTGGTATTCCTCAGTATCCACAAGGACCTGGGCAGAGCTCAGCTGGCCAGAGGGCAGGGAACAGCAGACACACTCATTTGCTCCATTCAACGTGTACTGAGCTCTAAGCCACTGTCTAGGGGCTTTAAGGGATATGATAATGAAAAAGATACTCCCTCTCCTCGGCCTCCATTCAGAACCCCAGACCTATGAACCGCGGCACTTGGTCACATCTTATCAGAGCCCCGAATTAGAACCGAGGAGACTGGCTCCCCACCCCTGTGCAGCTCCTGCCTCACTACATGACCCTGGGAGAGTTGCTTCTTTCCCAAATGTGGCTGACCTCGGATAAGCCAGAGCAGAGTGCCTGGAAATGCAGATTCCCGGGCTATACCCCAGAGTGACTGAATCAAACTTTCTGGGTGTGGATCCTAGGAATTGGCACCCAAGCTCTCCAGGTGACCTAACGTGCCCTCTGGCCCGAGCGCTTCTGCGGTAGAGGGTCTGACATCACCGTCACTCTCATGGTCTGCGTTTAGTAGCTTCAGCTCTCAAGGTGGGTGTTCACACCAAGCCCAGGCAAGTGAGGAGTGAGGGCAGGTGTGAGGCCCGAGCCAGGAGCTGCGGCTGCTGTCAGCCTGGACGGTGACCCGCGGAGAAGCCAGGGACATTCTGATAAGGAAGAGACACAGATACATCCAGAGACGTGGGATAAGGGCTTTAGGGAAGCCTGAGGGGCGGGCAGGGGCAGCAGGGGACATTGAGAGGGACCTCTGAGACTGCCATTGTGGTCTGATCATGAATATGCTGCTGCCCAGAACCCTGCCCCATCACCCGGCACTGCGTCCAGAGCGCCTGCTCAGGGAGGAAGGACAGCAGGGTCCCACAGCTCTGAGAGGGCTGGGGCTGCTCACAGACGTGTGTTCAGTAAGGTGGCCGCTGGCCACGGGTGACTATTTAAATTTAAGCTGTAATTAATTGAAATTAAATTAAATGAAAAATTCAGTTCCTCAGTCACACAAGTTGCCTCGCGCCGCCCTCCGCAGCAGACAGCACAGGCGACAGAACATTCTCATCTGCCCAGAAAGCACCCCTGGGCAGTACTGTTCCAAAGAGCGGAAGCCATATCCATCCCCCTTTCCCACTTGTGTCCATCTGGTTGTTGGATGTTTGTATATTAAAAAAAAAAAAAAAAAACACCCTGTAGCTTCTGGAATAAACTAGCCCCTCTTCCAAATCCTAACCCAGCCAGCTTAGCCTTGGGTAGTTGTTAGGAAGGGCGGCAGCCAGGCCTGTCTCTCCCAGCCCTCGTGGCTGTCTGAGGGAAGGTTTCCTTTCTCGTTTCCCTCTTCTGGCCGCCGGGCCTCTCCTTGGAGCGTGACTGGCTGGCTGTAAGGCTTCTTCAGCTGGGCCGTGTGTGTAGTAAGCGCACAGCTTCAGCTAGCCCTGGAAAACGAGTTCTGGCATCTCTCCTGCTCCCTCCCACGGCTCACTGAAGGCGCTGGCACCTCAGTTCCTCCCGGCACAAGCGTCCCACAACTCCAGCGTCACCTGCGCTCCCTCCTCTCCCCTGCTCCCCAGCCCCTCTCTGCGCAGACATCAGAAAGCACCCAGTCCTCCCTGATCTAAAAGCCTTTCTGGGGCTTTACCTGTGGGGCAGGCACCAGGCCAGGCGCTAGGGCCCTGGAATGACTAAGACGCCATCTCTCCTCTCTTGAGGAATTCACCATCCATGGGAGACATTGACACAAACCCCAGGAGAACAGGGACACATGGGCTGGAGTTCGGACAGGGCAATCTAGGTGAAGAAATTGCAGAACAATGGACTGCGCTGGAGGAAGGGGATACAGATCTCCTCTGCTCTGTCAACCATATCTGAGAGAATTCCTGGCCGAGCTTTCTTTTCCTGAAACCCCGTGGCAGCCATTCGACTCCTCTAGACTGTGACAGGCCTACCTGGCCTTCCTCCTCCTGGTCGTCTGCTGACTGGACCTTTCTTTCCATGTACCCCTGGCCTTGGAATTCTCGCCCAGCTCTGGCCCCCTGCCCTGGTCTCAAGCATCCAGGCCTTCCACAGGTCACACCCATTTCCATGGCTGGCCCCAGCCCTCCTCTCTGAGCCTTCCTCTGCTGTGCCAGCTTCCGTGTGTCCCCAAACCACAGCCCCAGTGCTGACACATCCTCCCTCCCTCCTTCCCTGACCCCCAGCTCCATTTCCCCCCTCCTCTGTCTTTCATTCCCACATTTATCCTTCCTCTCTCCATTCTCTTCTTTGAGAACATTCCTTGATTTGCACTGCAGATTGGCCTTGCCCGTTAGGAAGAGAGGGAGGTTTGACTCACACATCTCCCATCCATTCATTCAATAGCCGTCCGCTGAGTGCCTGCTGTATGCCTGGCCCTGTGCAGGACCTCTGAGATCCAGAGAGAAAGCCTAGACCGGCGGTTCTCAACCTGTGGGTCGCGACCCCTTCATAACAATGAAAATACATCGTGGCGTTAGGAAGGTTGAGAACCACTGGCCTAGACCTTGACCTCAGGATGTTCCAGCCCAGTGGAAGGACAGTCAGATAAAGGATCGTCACACGTGGTGTGGCAGAGGCTTCAGCAGGCAGATGTGGAAGACACAGCAGAGCCAAAAGAGTGGCTCTGGGGGACATTAGAGGGCTGATCTCAGTGACGAACTTTCATTGACTAACTTTTCTGCTGGGCCATGAGCTGAAGAGGAGGATATCAAGAGGCAGAAAACACAATGATGCGACAGTGGAAATGGACATGCAGGAGAGAAGGTCAGGTGGACAGCGTAGAAAGACATTCAGGCAGGAGACGCTCGTGTGTCCGTGCAGAACAGGGACCGGTGACACCCAATGCAGGCAGCCTTGGAGACCTCGACCACTTGGCGCCTCAAAGCAGAAGGGGGCCCAGAGTGAGGCTGGCACAGGGCGGGCTGAGGAGCCTGGGCTCCTTAGGAGCGAGGAGGGGAGTTAGGCAGGTTTGCTCTTTGCAAAGCTCATTCTGAGACAGAGAAGAAGATCTACTGTGGGCTGATACAACCCCCTAAGTGGGTTTTCCACCCGTTGCAAGCCAGCTGCCACCTCCCACTGCCAAGGGCTACTTCTCCTGCCAAAGGACAAATGCGGGGAAGCTTCTCCCCCGGTCGCCCGTCTCCTGCAGCTCCAAGGGGTGGGCATGCTGACAGACAAGCAAGCCCTGCGTTTTCATTTCCACCACCACATCATTGTGTTTCCCGCCTCTTGATATCTTTCCCTCCAGCACATGTCCCAGCAGGAAAGTAAGTCAATGAAATAAAGGAGCTTGACTCACTTCATAATCCCATTCTATAGATTTGGCAACTGAGGCAAGGAGTTGGCCTATCTGACCTGAATTATTATAGTTTCTCACAGCTGCTGCAACAGATGACCATAGATTTAGTGGCTGAAAACAACACAAATTCATTACCTTCAAATTCTGGAGGTCAGGAATCCAAAGTGAGTTTCACCAGGCTCGACTGATTTGATTTTATTTTTGTCGTTGGCAGGGCTGTGTTCCTTTTGGAGCCCCCAGGGAAAAATCCACTCCCCTGCCTTTTCCAGCTCCTTGATGCTCTGCATCGCCTGAACCAGCAGCAGAGCATTTTTCCATTCTCTCTTAGACCCTGATGCTCCTTCCTCCTTCTTACTGGGACCCTGTGATTACACTGGGCCCACAAGCGTAGTCCCCGGTAGTGTCTCTGTCTCAAGGTCACATCTTAATCACATCTCCAGTGTCCCTCTTACCATATAAGATAATCTCTTTGGGGGCCTTGATTCTGCCTACCACACAGCCTTTTTAGCATCTCTTTGAGCTTTTCAACCCCAAGACTCCATGACCATCTGTTGTTACTGACCCGTGGCTCTGTCCACCTTTGTTCTTTCAGAGGAAACGACGTTTGAAGCAGGAGTGAAAGTTCAGATCCACAGTCAGTCTGAGCCACCTTTCATCCAAGAGCTGGGCTTTGGGGTGGCTCCAGGGTTCCAGACCTTCGTGGCCACACAAGAGCAGAGGGTAAGTTTCCTAGGCCCCCCAGATTGGGGGTCTTCAGCATGCCTGAGCCACCTGCAGAGGCAAAAGGAGGAGAAATGGCATTCCCACTCTTGGCAGGCTCTGAATCCACCCAGGAGGCTAGAACAGGGCTGAGCTTGGCCAGGGGCTTCACGCTGAAATGAGAGATAGATGTTCGCTAACCCCACTCACCACATCTCCTGTACCACCTGTTGGTTCCTGAAATTGGACGAACCAAATTGGATGAGGAAAGCCAGCTTTCCTTTTCACTGAATTGGTTGCAGGGGTGGGGTTCTTTTCCAGAACATTCTGTCACAGTAGACTTTGCAAGTTGATTTTTTTTAATGGAGGTTTTTTTGGTGGGGGGCAGAAGATGCTGAGGGAAACTACTTACCAGACTTTGATTTGTTTCATCATTGTGCTAATACAATTCAAAGCAGCCCACAAAGACAAAAGGGATGAAGGCATCCCTCTCCTGTCACAGGGTTTAAGTGGTGTGAACTCTCATGCTTGGGCTCCTGCCTTGTCTCTCTGATGTAGCCCTGGGAAGGGGACCCCATCCAGCTGGGGCTGCTGCACAGACTCTGTCATCTAGTGGAGGGAAAACGGGCACAGCCTCACAGCAAAGTCAGTCTTACATCTCGGAAGGGAGGCCTTTGCAAACTCTCAGTAGGGAAGAATTCTCAAAGCAGGACTGCGGACAGACATGGACACTGTTTCTTTCTCTTATCTCCTGGATACTTGGTGTCTGGTTTGTCTAGAATAAAAGCTCAAGAGACTATGACTGGGAGGAAATCCTAAACCAGACCATCCAGGACAATTTGCTGGAGGAGGCTTCGGGCAGAGTGGTGGAGGCATCCAGCTCCAGGGCGTAAGCAGGGGAGAACTGGGGAGAACCATGATGGCGTGTAAGGAAAGAAGTAGGCGCATAACTTGAGAGCTCAGTTTGTTTTGAAAATCTAATTCAAATGTCATCTTTCATCTAGTCATGATTGCAGCTGTTTAGCCATATTGTAAAGTAATACCCTGCATTAAAAACTGCTTTTAAATCTATAAATGAGCTACACTTTTGACCCTCTTGGAAAGCATCAGTGGTGTAGGTTTCATAAACTATGAGCTGTACACAACCCATGGGCAGTGGGTGAAGGCCAAGGTCAACCTTCACGGCAGCACATAGGAGGTGGAATGGAAGCTCTGAGACAGGGGCCAGGGTGGAAGGAGGCAAGGAGGCCTCTCAAGGCTCCCAGAGACTGAGACAGGTGGTATGAGCAGAAATGGGTGTCCAAGGGTGTGCAAGATGGGAACCACAGGGTACAACCAGAAAAATGCATCCTTGAGGACAAATAAGAAGAGCATGAGGCAGACAGCAGGGGGAGAAGTTTAAGACTAAGGATTGGAGAGTCAGGGAGAGGGAGAACAGGGATTATCCTGTGAAGGTGAGCCGAGGGACAGGCAGCCTAAGTGAGCCTGGAGCTAGTAGCCTAGGTGGGCTCTTGAGGGCCCTCAAAGGCAAACAAAGCCAGACACCGGTTGATATGGTAAGAGCATATTTTAAGCAGTAATGTGCTACCACAACAGAGACGAAGGCCCAGGGTGAACTGAACCCAATCTGATTTGTATAAAGGGGACCGGGTATGTTAAAGTGAGAATGAAGGAGAGGAGGGAGGAAAGGCAAGGGCCTGAGCAGAGTGGGGAGAAGTAGAAAATTACAAAACCCAGGAGGAGAATGGGGGTTGGTCCCTGTGAAACTCATGTGGGTTTGCAGACTTGGTGACGTTAGGCTCCTGCCCTCCCCCAGAGACTGAGCAGCAAGGGCCTTAGTTTCAAGTGTTTGCTAGAACAAATAGTAAATTCTTTTGGCAGCCTTGAGTTTCCTTAGGCAGGCCCTTTAAGTGGGGCTGGATTCATCCTAAGGATGCCGCCTGGAGCAGTTAGAAACTGGGTTAGTGTTCGTTCAAGTCTTCATAAGCCAACGTTAAGACCCAGTCAATGAGAGGGCTCCCTGGAGCCCAGCGGGAGTTTGTTCATAAAGAGAACACTTTTCAGCACTCCTTTTTGTTGAGTGAACAAACTCACATCCCTTCAAAGAACCAGGCACTGATTAAACTAACAAATGTGCGTATGAATTCTTTGAGTGTCTAAAGGTACATTTTTAACTGGTGGTCCAAGGCAAACCCTGACTTTGTTGAATGAACCTACTGTCATGAATGTATTTACTTGTGTTGACGTCTGTGTGGTGTGTACGAGCTACACCGCGCAGAGTGAGCAAACAGCATTCCTTGAAACCCAGAGTGTAACTTCTCCCCCCTCCGCTTGCCCCCAGCAAAGGCTGGAGAGGAGAAAGTACTCTGAGAGCTGCTTTTTTTCATCTGCCTGAGAATGTGCTGATTCCCCACCCTCCACCCCAGCTTAGCCTCCATTGCTGAGATGGAAGAAATTTCTGAGCTGGGTGGGACGCTGGAACTGATGACTTCTAAGTAGCCTTAAGTCCCTCTTTCTCTTCCCGATATGAAACAGAAGGACTCCCCGTGGTGAGTAGGATGAGAAAATAGAATATCTTTCCAGCTTCAGAGGGCAAATTTGTTGTTTGCTTTGAAGTATATTCTCAGAAAATCAGCCCCATTCATATGAGCATTTTCATGATTATTACAACTAATAAGATATTTGTTAAACGTTTTACAGCCTTCAAAGCATTTCTGCATCATCTCATTTCATCATTTCATTTATATTAATAGAAAAATACAAAAACACATCCCAGAGCGAAATCTAATAATACGTTATGTTTACTTGTAATATAAAAGAGCATATTCATAGGAAATAAGACTTGAAGGAAAGAAGCCAAAATACCCACAGTGGGGGAATTATGAATGATTTATTTTCTTTCCTGGGCTTTTCGTGTCTTTTATAATGGGGATTTGTTCTAGTTATTCATTCAGCAGTATTTGTTGAACACCTACTATGAGGGAAGCGGCGGAGATACTAGACCCAGTCTCTGCAGAGATTAGTGGTTTCTTTAACAAAGGGAAATGTTAAGCCAGGTATAATTTGGCAATCGTTCCCCATTTGTATGTTCTCATCCTGCCAGGATGCTAACCTACCCTGTTGACACGATCCTCAAAAATGGCATTTCACTGATTGTTAGAGGCATTTGTTTCCACATTTTAACATGTCTGAAATCAGGATTTGTTTTATGGTCAGACTAGTCTTTTTGTTTTTTTTTCTTTTGGCCAGGGCCAGGTTTGAACCCACCACCTCCGGTATGTGGGGCTGGTACCCTACTCCTTGAGCCACAGGTACCTGGACAGTAGCTTTCCTTCTTGGTGGGTCCGTAAAACCATGGTGCATCTCACAGTCTGTGGGACATCAATGAAATATGGCGGCTGCACCGCTGTTAATCCAGGATTTTGCTGCTTCAGCTCAAAGTTCAAGAGAATCTTGCAGGAAGGCCCAGGGCAACAAGGCAGTAGGGAATAGAAATCCCTTTTCTAGAAGGTTGGTGTGAATCCTGCTTAGGAAAATTGACCCCTGAGTCAGAGCCCTGAGAGGAACTGGTAACTTAAAGGAATCCTGTTGTGAATATTTTTGCAAGGGGGAAAGTCCTTTGGCAGGGTAAAAATTGTCCCACCCATGCATAACTACACAACACACACACCTTTCATTTCTTGTAATTTTATTTTGTAATCCAAAAGAATACGATCTTGAGCCATAACAGAGACAAAAGATTGCTATTTTTTAATCTGCATTTGCCCCAAACACGATTAAGCCTAGGTATGTCCCTGCCTTCCTGGACAGCCTAAGAAATGCCCCCCTGTCAGGCTCAGTTGCTGAGCACAATCCCAGGACCACCAGGCAGCAGGAAAACATGCTGGAAACAGAAATACGAGCAGAACCCTGGGAGGGGTAAAAGAATAACAACAGTTACTACTGGGGGAGCACACACTCCCTGCCAGGAGTTACAGTACATGATCTCATTCAATCCCTCACAACAGCCCTGCAAGGGAGGTACTGCTATCTCCCCTTTACAGATGACAAAACCGCATGGTTAGGTAACTTGCTCAGGGCTGCATAGCTGGGAGAGCAGCAGGGCTGGGCTTTCAGCCCAAATCCCTCAGACTCTCAAGCCCATGTTCTTTCTGCTCCACCACACTGCACAGTTGTAACGCAGGGAAACTCTCTGGGGACAGTGCACTGGGCGCCAATCCAGGGAGGGATTGGCTGGTGGGCATTTTCTTTTCCTGCCATAAGCCCAAAACAACAAGGATGTTTAATGCTGGGCAGAGCAGACCCATCTGAGAGACCAGGTGCCCAGATCCTAGTCCTGCTGGGTCATGGGGCTTTGGGCAGGTTGCTTGCCCCACCCCGCACCTTGGTTTTGCCATCTGTGGAATGAGAGGAATCAACCAGATGACCTCAAAAGGCCACCAGCTTTCGAGAGCCTGGGAGTCCCTGTCTGTGCTCACTCAGGGGCAAAAGGATTACTCGGAAGTTTGGCCAACATTAATTCTGCACCCACTTCCTGTGTTGCAGGAAGACGAGGCCCAACAGAGAGAAAGAGCACCCAAACACCACAGTTATAAGAGGAAGGGCTTTATTCACCAGCCAGGAGCTTATGGCATAGAAGAATTTCAAATGACTGCACTCCCCGACTGGCTTGGTCTTTCCTTTTTTATTGACAGTCAGTAAGTTCCACCCCACAGGTACCCTTCTCATTGGCCGGTTTGAATCAAGCAGAAGTTAAGTTTACAAATTCCCAGGAGCTGGGTCACCATGGAGAGGACCCTGCAAGTATATCCTTGTGGTCTCCGTGAGAAGACCTGTTCTCCTAGACCTCAACCTTCTCAGGTATCCTCTCTCACCTGCTCTGCCACCTGTGACTCCCTCCTTCATGCCATTGCTTGGAGGTAAATTATGACAAGGATATGAGCTAAACACCCTCCCCTGCTCTGGTAAGAGGTGGGACCTAGGGGGGACATTAGCTCTAAACCTCTAGGAAAGAGTCCCTGGCCACCCTCCTTGGCAGTGCCCTTTTCTCAGCCCACACACACAGTGTTCACACCACTACCCAGCTGAAACCCTTACATGCCTGGGTTTCCAAGGCTGATAGGAATCTTCAATAATCCAACTCCCTTAGAACATCTCCTAAGGCTCTTCCCAGTCCAGCTGCTGCCAGCCAGCAGTTACCACACATCTTGGTAGTGGAAAGCCTTCCACCATGCACCCCATGCTCCTGCCGTCTGCCTCTGTGGGCCTGCACCCTCTGTCCCCTCTGCCCTATTCCTTGTCCTATCTACCTGGTAAAAGCCTATTTATGCTTCCAGATACTACTCAAAGATCATGGCTTCCCTGTCCCATCCTGCTCCCCTCCAAGGAATAATTAGCGGTTCCATACAACACTTTGTACCTTCATTTATTCCTTCGGCAAGTATCCCTTGGGCACCAAATGTGCTGGAAAAATGAAGGTAAGAAAGACCTGGTCCCTGCCTTGGAGCGCTCAGAGAAGGAAGTTGGGATTTTGGCACTGTTGGTCACATTCCTAAGAGATATAACATTCTCCATGCAAGCTCACTTCCCCTTGGGGATCACTGCTCCTGCTTCAGCCTTCTTCAGCCCTTACCTCACTATAGACTGGGAGCCCCCTGAGGGCACGTATTGTGTCTTTCAGATTCCAAGTGCCTTCCTTGTAGATAAGCTTAATAGAAACAGTTTTAGAAAGAATGAATGGACTGCCCAGTGAGATCTTCTAGTTCCTCCCTCATCTCTCCCCACTCACCTCTCTCAAAACGCCCATTAAAATCTGCCTTGAGGGCCCTCCTTCTCCCTAAGGCTGTGAAGGTAGGTTGTGACAGGTGATGATACCCATGTTATTTCTGGTTGCCAACTTAGACACTCTAATCAAAAACAAAGCTCATGAAAGGGGGTGTGTGTAGATGAGAGCAGATGAACAGAATAGAGAATCAGGACAGAACTCTGGAATTTGGGGAGCACTAAATAAACGAGTGAATGGATGTAAGTGAAAGTATAAAGCTGGGGTACCCATGTGGTCAGAATACAACACCAAACTGCCTTCTAGGTTGACATCACCAATCAGACTCTGTCCTGGTGGCACTCCCAATCAGGATGTGATATCAGAAGCTCTCACCCTCTCTCACCCCTCCTCAAAGGGGGCAAATATTGTTTTCCTAATGTTTATCCATGTCTTCATAAAATATTTATTCAACCACTTTGCTTGTACTTCTTGGTGGACCCAGGAGTGAATCTGGAGGTTCTGGGAAATTAGTTGTTCACCAGCTCCATCATTCAGGAAATTCTCTAGAAAAGATGGCCCTGGGTTTATGTTTGATGGTCTCAGAAATGCCTGGGGGAGCCAGGGTTGGAAGTCACTGCCCAGGGGCATCTCGTTCTCACCAAGAACCATGATTCACAAGCTTGTAACTATCAGGATTGAGCAGGGTTTCCCCTCCACAATCTGGACTCTACATTGGTAGCTCCCCTGAGCTGTGTCTAAAGTGCTGAGAGAAGGTCTTGTAGCCATGCATCAAACACATGAGTCTTGCAACTATAGCTGTTTGAGGGTATGATAAAGGCAAACACAAAGGCTTAGGTCCTACCAATCCTGGTTGGGTCTTTGGCAAGTTGTCTGGGTCCCGTTTGGCTCCTGCAGAAGCATAAGCCTTTGTCTTTGGCCTAAGTTGGCCACATTTCCAATATTTAGAGGGAATCTTGCCATGGCTCATGGCCAAAAGCAGTATCCCCCACTCTACCCCCAAATAAAAAGGTCCAGCCATTGGGTGAGATGCCCACCTCCTGCCTCTCACACCTCCACTCAAGCTTCCAAATACAACTTCCTAAGTGCCTCTCAAAAGAGAAGACTCATTTGTCAATCTGACAGCCAGATCCATGGTCCTTAATATCTGTGCTTCACAGGCTCCATTAGAAATGGAATCCTGCCCAGTTATTTTTTTTCAAGGCAGAGGAGAGAATTTATTATACATGCCTTTGGTGAATTTCAAATGGCCAAAGTTGGAGCTGCATAAATATGGCAATTTTCACCCCATCGAGGCACCAGGGTGAGGCAGCTGCTGTGTGGCTATTCCCTTCAGCATCAACAGGGTACGCTGCTTCCCATAAATAGCCTGAAAACAAGAATCATTTAAACATCTACTAGCTCAGCTGTTTAATCACTTGTTGTCTCAGCCAACAAAGTGACTTCAGATCCCCAGATGTTTATGGTAAGAGTCAGGTTGTCACCATTTTTTCCCTGAACAATGTAACCTTGATTTTTCTTAAGGTGGAAACAGATGGGGGTGGGGGGTAAGAAGGGGTCTTAACTGAATTGTCAATTGGCTAGGATGAGCTAGGGATTATGCCCAGCTCTGTTGGGAGAATCCAAAAACTAATCACACAAAAACATGTTCAGGTCTTAGGAGGGGATAAAGCCATTCTTTACCTCCGCCTCTGCCTTGTAGCCGCTCCATCTCCTTGACTTTATAACAGAGTCACCAAAGGGTTCTCTCTACTGTATAGTCCCCCCAACATCTGCCGTTTCACCTTCCATAATTTCAGTTACCCACGGTCAACTATGACTCAAAAATATTAAATATAAAATGCCAGAAAGAAACAATTCTGAAGTTTTAAATTGCATACCATTCTAAGTGGCATGATGAAATCTCACACCATCCCACCCAGGGGATGCGAACTGTCCCTCTGTCCAGCCTGCGCACGTGGCATTCACCACCTGTCTGTTAGTCACTTACCAGCTGACGAATCGGATGGGCTATCTTGGTAATGCAGCGCTGAGTTCCCTATCCTGTATGTTACTTCATAATGGCCCCAGAGGACAAGAGCAGCAATGCTGGCGTATTGTTACAATTATTCTTAGTTATTATTGTTAATCTCGTACTGTGCTTAGTTTATAAATTAAACATTATCATAGATGCGTATGCACAGTAAAAAACAGTGTCTATAGGGTTCAGTGTTACTCCCAGTTTCAGGGATCCACGGCGGGTCTTGGAACGCATCCCCCGTGGATAAGGGACTGTTCTGCTCTATTTTCTCACCTCCCTTCTCTTCCCAGCCCAACTCAAGTACTCCATTGAAACTTTTCTTTGCCCATGTTGCCCTTGACATCTCTGTGACTAAAGCCAACCTCTGTTGACAAGGACACCCCTCTATCTCCCCGCCCCCGTTTCTCTGTAGCTTGCCCACTGTCGACCACGCCCTCCCTGAGACACTCCCTCCTCTCCGCTCCCACTGGCTTCCTCTCGCCTGTCTGCCTCTCTGCCTCTCTGCCTTGGCCCCCTTCATGGGCAATTGGTCCCTGCCAGCCCTTCTCTGCTGTTGCCCCGGGGTGCTGTGTTCGTCCTCTCCCTCCCCCCGACCCCCCGATTACCCACGCTTCTTTGCCGAGCTCCAGGCCTAACAGTGGAGGTGCTAGAGTCCCATGGGCATCTCAAATCAACAGCCCAAATTAATTCAACCTCTTCCCATCGCCATAGTTGCACCCCCAAGTTGCTGCTCCCCCTAGGTTCCCTGATCCCACGAATGGCCTGAGTGCAAATCCACATTAGTTAGATGTGGGACCTGGAGCCTCCTTCTCCCCATCTGTAAAATGGAGCTGATGGCAGTGCCTACCTCAGAGGGTAGCTGGAGCACTAAGTTAATACATGTGACACCACAGAGCAGTTCTTGGCATACCCTGAGTGCCCAACAAATGCTAGCTGTTATTATCCCCAACCCCAGACACTACTTTAATTCAGGTCTTTATGATTCTTTGCCTGGGTAAGAATAGCTTACCGGGCTCCCTGCCGTCCGCTTTTCCCTCTCCGATCCATTCTCTACGCCAACAGGATCATTCTAAAATATACTTCTGAGCATCTCCCTTCCTGGTCGGGCTCCACCTCCCTTTTCAGCAGCATCTCACTCCCCCCACCGCCTCCCACTCCACACACGGCGATGTTAGACAGCAGCGTGATACTCCTGAGCAGCTCACTCCCGCCTGCCTCTCCCTCTGCCAGCAACACCCTTCCCACCCTTTCCACACCCAACTCCACACGTCCTTCCTTCAAGAGTCAGCTCAGATGTTCCTCCTCCAGAATACCATCCTAGAGCATGCCGTGGGAATCTCTAGCATAAAATGTATACGTTAGAACCATCTGTTTACTTAGCTCTAGCTCCCCTACCAGTGTGGGAACTCTTTGAGGATGTGACTCTGTTTTATTTCTGTTCTTTATATCTATTTCAGGCAGGGCCTTGCATATAGAAGATGCTTGATAAATGGAATGAATGAATGAATGAATGAATGGCGGGGGTCTTTATCGTGTCATGCCCTGCCTGATGCCTATTAATGTTTTTCCCAACCCATAACACAGAGTCCGACATCCACCACTTGGGTCCAGCTATCACCTTCCCCAGTGGTTAAATCCCACCATACCCCAACACACCCCCCTCTCATCTATATGCTGCCCCACATACAGGCCTCAAGCCTCCTTCCTGCCCAAGTCTGTGACTCACTCATTTATTGAGCGTTTACTAAGTGCCAGGCATGGGGCACTGGAACCAAGCCTGGCCTGGTGTTTCTAAGAGCTCGCAGGCAAGCAGGAGAGGCAGCCGGTCAATCAATCCATCCATCCATCGGGGATTAAGAGTCGTATCTGTTTGTGTCATGTACCTCCATTATACTTCCTAAGGGAAAGAATTCGAGTTTATAATTCTTAGATGGAATATTGTTCAATGATCTCTGAGGGCTAACTTCAGTAATTTATAGTCCATTTAAGTTCTGCGTAGCCTTCAGATGTAGTAGAACTGAATTTAAGCAGTCTTGGGATATTTTTTTCAAGCCCTTTTGTTAAATACATGGGGAAAAATGTAAGCTAGAAAGGCTAGTAACCGACATGGCAGCCTGGGTGCAAGGCTAGACCTTTGGTGGCACCCACCCTCACTAGCCTCTATCAGGGGAAACCAGCTTCCCCTGTGCCCTCTCTGCCCTGGCTCTGACATCAGAAGGAGGTTGCTTATCTCTCAATAGCTTATTTCCTCCTTAGACCCAGGCCGAGGAAAGGAGGTCTGATGTCTATTGACTCATCTACTTTATCTTACTCAGGAGACAAGTTAATAAATCAGAACATTCTTTGGTTGGGTCCTGCTGCCCAGGACCACATTATCTTTTGATCGGTGAGCGTCTCTCTGTCTGAACTCTGAACAGTGTGGCCTTGGTTTCTGCCTTTTTTCGTAACACAGGAAAAAAGGTCTGTAGAGGACACTTAGATACGTAGGCTAAACACTGTGTTATCTTTTCCTTAAAGGTCAAATAATCACCAAAAAAAATCTTTTGGGAGCATCAACCTTAATAAATGAATGAATATGTACAGTCCTAACCGACTGTCACCCTCCCTTGGCAAGGGCAAGGGAAGGGGGTGCCTGAAAAAGACATCTCTTTCCTGTCCTCCCCTCTTCCTTCACGCTTGAAAACAACTGCTGCCCAGCCATCAGAGCTGGAGAGGCCTCTGCATTTGTTTATGTTGTGACAGCCCCAGTAATCACCCTCTGTAGGCTGGCAATTCTTAGCGCTTGTCTGCTAGACTGCTCTATCCCCAAAACACCTCTGGTTTCTCACTTACTGAGATCTCTCTCTCTCTCTCTCTTTCTATCATTCCCTCTCTCTCTCCATTTAAAATGTTTACATCAACCAACTGGCTATTAATATCAATTTCCTTAATAACACGAGTTATTCTCCTGTCTTGCTCCATCCACTGAGAGAATACTCTTTGAAGGTAAGGGTTCCACGGCACGTGGCACAAGCCTATCGTAAGTCAATGAACGAAATGAACCTAATCAGTATCGGTTCATTGATTGCTCTAAAAACTGCAGTCGAACCTCTTGTGGAGGAAAAAACTCATTCTGAAATGAGTCAGCACTTCCTGATTTATCTGCTATATGTTTTGCAATAATGCTCAGAGTCCTTAAAATGGGACCTTGACGCATTTGGGTGACAAAGGACAGGAAAATGGCATTGGGCCGAGGTCTGTAGGAAAGCCTAGGAGAGTGCAGATGAGTGGAAGGGGAGCTGGACCCCAGCAGAGAAACCACCCATCTCTGGGAAAGGGCGGATGAGAACGCTATTGAGGGGAGTGTAAACTGGAACCTCTGGGTTGGGGTGATGTGTGGGGATTTGGCAGGATCTATTAAAATAAAAAAGCATGCATTCCCTTCGTCCTAGCAGTTTCACTTCTTGGAATCTGCCCTAAAGAAATACATAAACATGTACACCAAGAGGCATGGATGAAATGAGCAGAAATTTAGAAACAGCTTAAATGTTCATCAATGGAAGAAGAATTAAATTCAGGAGGGCGAATGCATATGTATTTTCACCACCACCACCCCGTGCAACAGTTAAACTGGGTAAGGAGAGATTAGAGGTCCACTGAGGAAGTTTCCCAAGACTTATTTGTATGTGAATAAAACAAGTTGCAGAACAATGCATATAATGTGATCCCATTTGCCACACACTAAACTATATGCATGTATTTATAAATGCACATATATGCATGTAGCACCCAGAAACATTCTAGAAAGGTGCAGATCATACCAA
Organism: Perodicticus potto; assembly: GCA_963574655.1. Classification (NCBI taxonomy): domain Eukaryota; kingdom Metazoa; phylum Chordata; class Mammalia; order Primates; family Lorisidae; genus Perodicticus; species Perodicticus potto. The sequence goes on along the minus strand of CAUYRH010063610.1, from coordinate 10,284 downwards.
GAGGAAAGGGACAGAAGAGAGGGAGCAGGACAATTTTCCACTGTTTCTAGAACCCTGGAATATTTATACCAAGAATGAATTTGTGTTTTCACATATTAACCATGCAATTTTTATGGGTGTTCATGATGCAGCTGTTTACAAAAAGGTCTTATGTCTGTTTTTGAAGTTAGTTTAAAAAAGGAAAGTTCCCCCTGCAACAAGAGACCACAGTTCCTAAAACTATTGACGGATTCATCAGTTCTAGCAATGTCAGTCCCCATGCCAGCCCACCGGCCACGTGGGCTGGAGTTAATTCATCCAGTGGGTTGGATGAGATTTAGTTGGGTTGGCTTGAGTTGAGTTGAGGAGTTTGGAGTAGATTGACAACCTTCCTTAACCATTCCTTAGCTTCTAAAGTCACACTTTCTCCCTCCAACTCGAAGCCCTCAGTTTCTGGGCTGCCTCACTGGCATGTCCTTCTCTCAGTTTTAGGAAATCGCACGTCCCTGCCCCACTGTAGGTCCCACACTTCCAGGCTTTTTGCTCACTCCATGTCTGTCCCTGGAACTGAGACTCTCTCCCACCCCTGCCAAGCCTCTGTCCCAGTGCTCAGGTCCAGTAGAGGCTCAGACAGTCTGTGATGAATTGAACAGAGCTGAGCCCCAAATCGCCACCCATAAGCCTGATGGGCGCCAGCAGCAGAAGCAGGAAGGGTGCGCCACCTGGGTGGGGTGGTCAGGCTGCCTTGAGGTCAAGCAAGGAACCAGCCCCATCACTGGGGCAGCTGCTTCTGTAACCCTCAGGGTGATGGGGAGACAGTCCCACCCCTTTCCTGAAGCTTGTTGATGCCAGAGGCAGGAAAGAGCCTGGGCTTAGACATGCTCAGCACCTCAGCTGGAAGGAGGACCAGCAGGGCCTCCCCACCTCTCAGAGGGGTCTCCGTGGAGATCACAACTGGTGCAATTCCTTGAAACTATTTTCCACGGAGTACAGCACCTTTCTAAATGCATCCCATCCATTCTCTCAGAGTGCCTCTCACATCTAATCGGGTAGAAATGACTGGAAACCATTTCTCAGTAAATAAAACTATAGCACAGAAAGTTTTATCAAACCTACACAAGGACACATGGCTAGAAAGTGGCACAACCTGGAATTAGGACCAGCGTGACACCAAAGCCTCATCATCTCTAACCATTCAGCAGCACGGCCTTCAGGCGCCCTGGGGTGTTCCTCTCTGAGGAACTAAGAGACCGGGGAACCTGGACATAGGACCCAGAAGTCTCCCCTTGGGCAGGTGCGGTAAGAAACCCCCAGTGTCAGAAAGGTCAGCTCAGCAAATGGAAAGTAGAAATTACCAGAAGGCCTGAGGATAGGGATGGGAGCCCCTCAAACCCACAACCAGCAAAGGCACAAGCCCCTTCTAAAAGGTGGACACTCATAGGGCAAAGGAGCCACAGCAGCCCCAGGCCAGTGGGTTCTGCTTTCATTTTGTTTTTCCTTGAAGATCTTAATATACGCATGTTGTAGAAATTCCAGGTCAGGGAGCAGGACAGAAAAATAGGCAAAAACTAACCCATAGCACCCCTCCTTAGAAAAAGTAATGGTTATGATTTGGAATCTTTCCTTGCAGTTTTCTGTCTGTACATACTACTGTTTGTTTCTGCCTTATTAGGGCTCATGGGAGCACAAGGAGCAGAGAGCTCGGGGCTGACTCCAGCCAAGGGTTAGTGAGGCTGGGAGGGCTTGCTGGAAAGCAAACAGCATGCACCTGCTGGTACCAGACCTGAGAAGCCAGGACCTGCTCTCTGGGGCTCTCTCTTCTTACTCCCTGTATGCAGGGTCCTCTCCCCTCTCCCTCTGCTGCCAGGCCTTAATACAGCTTACAGGTGCTTTTCACCTCCTCAGAACCTCCCCTACCCCAGCGGTTCTCAACCTGTGGGTCGCGACCCCCAGGAACTGTATTAAAGGGCCATGGCATTAGGAAGGCTGAGAACCACTGCCCTAACACAAACCCCAGTAGAGAGGCTGGACCCTCTCAGTAGGGCTCCGGGTGGGGCGGGTTGCCACGATCTTCTCTGGTCCAGTTTGTTCATCATTGGACTTCGATGTTACTTTCTCCTTTTTAACTGATTCCATATTCTTAGTGTCTCAGCACCACTGGTGTGATGTTGGCAATGAGTAAACACCACACACCTGCCTCTTTCTCTAGACCGCCCCATCGGACTCCCCTGTGCCCATCTTACAGATGGGGAGACAAAGGCTCAGTAGTGAAGAGGTGCAGTCCACACCCAGGCCTTTCAGCTTCCACAGCTTGTGCTCTCTGCACCACCCCATGCTGCTTCGGAGCTCACAGGCCACCAAAGGGACCAGAGCCTTCTAACCACTCCATGTGGACAGAACTCTTGGTAATTCTCTGGTAACTGAGAGGAAATGAGACCCTTGATAAAAGACAACTCATTTCAGAGCTTTTCTTAGGCCAGCTTCTGTTCGAATGTGATGGCTGTTGTGTTTATTTTACAAGCTCTCGAGAAACTGCTCTGTGACAGCAACCCACTTCCTGAGAAATAGCAAAATTGCCATTAAGTGTACCCTGACTTGACTCCTGGCTATTCCCTCCCCCAGGCATCCTCATTATTCAATTGATCCCTCTAGAAATGAGAGTGAGTCACTGTTGAAATTTTCCCAGGAAACATACTCATATTTTGTCCACACACCATGTTAACAATCAAAAAACACAGGATTGTACCCTGAGTGCCACACAACCAGGCAGCACCGAGGCCCACCTGAGGTGGCATTCATTTTGCATCTCTTTCCCGTGTTGTTTTCTGGCAGGGGACTGGATTGTTCATCCTCTTCCAGTGGGGAAGTGAATGTGTCATTACAGATCAGAAATGAAAGCCCAGCCCCTATGCAGGAGAGAGCAGGCAGCCAGGCCAGCCCCAGAGTTGAGACTAAAAGCCCTGGTTACAGTCCGGACTCCCATTTCCTGTCTGGGGAGCTATGGGCAGGTCAACTATCCCTCTTTAGACCTCAAACTCTCTCCCTGTCAAATGGATAAAAAGACCTCATGGGTGTTGGCCGTTGAGAAAAACAGATTTGGCAAAATAATGCAAGTCCTGCAAGTTGTGAAGTAGCTGCACCCCTCTTTTCTGGATGGAGTGGCACCAACACACAGGAAAAGCAGGCACGTCTGACTCACCGGCTTCAGAATGACACTTATCCTGACACTTAGCCCAGTATTAAAGGCAGCCTGGTGTTGAGATGGCTCAGACCATGGTGGCAGTGGCGTCTCTAACTTCTGCTTCTAGCCAAGATGTAGGTACAGACTGTGGATTCGCCCTCTCACCTCAAACAACAAAAAATAGATGAAAAACAAGTATCAAGGCTGGGCGCCTGTGGCTCAACGGGCTAAGGCGCCAGCCACGTACACCTGAGCTGGCGGGTTCGAATCCAGCCTGGGCCTGCCAATCAACAATGACGGCTGCAACCAAAAAATGGCCGGGCGTTGTGGCGGGCGCCTGTAGTCCCAGCTACTTGGGAGGCGGAGACAGGAGACTCGCTTGAGCCCAGGAATTGGAGGTTGCTGTGAGCTGTGATGCTACGGCACTCTATCCAGGGTGATAGCTTGAGGCTCTGTCTCAAAAAAAAAAAAAAAAGAAAAAGAAAAACAAGTATCAAGACACTGACTATTAAATAACTGAAAGAGGGCTACCCCAGAGAGATGGGAAACAAGAAAAGGTGAGCCTTAGGATTGCTCCAGCTTACATCCCCGAGAGAGTCCTGGCCCCCATGTAGCCCCGGGCAGAGGCTGGTAACTCCCTGAGCTGAGAATGCAAAGCTACGAGTCCAGAAAGACCAAGGCAGGTGGAGTTGACAGGACAGAGTCCCAGAGAGGAGAGGACTCCACTGAGGAAGAACAGTAGAGATCTGTAGAGAGTCCTCCCTGGGGGCGGAGCAGATTCCCGACTGTGATATGTAGGTAGAAAATTGCCAAAAACCATGGAAAGAACAACCTGACAGAATTAGAGGAAAACAGTGCCCAGCACTCATACAGAACTGGGAATAATGCCTATTTCTGCTATTTCTGCTAGTCCAACCGGAAACCCCCATAATTCATGGGACATTGGGTAAAGTATCCACAGGGGTCTTGCACCAGTAATGGCAAATAGTCAGCCCTAGACTAAAGCAAAACTCAAAAGGATCAAACTATTTCCAAGTAACTTATATGTGTCCCAGACCAAAGCTCAAGAATATAAAGAAATCCAACACACAACATAATAAAATTCACGGTTTGCCATCCAATCAAACATTACCAGCCATGCAAAGAAGTAGAAAAATATGATCTATAATGAGATGAGCGATCAATCAATCAAACACAACCCAGAGCTAACATATGTTACAAATAGCCAACAAGGACATTAAAACAATAACAGCTAAATCCCATAAGTTCAAAGTACGGACATGGAATGTATTTTGTAAAAAACCCAAATTGAACTTCTAAAGATCAAAAACTATAATGTCTTAGATGAAAAATACACTGAATGGGATTAGAGCAAATTCAATGTTAACAGAGAAAAAGATTGATTAACTTGAGGAAATAGAAATGAAACACAGGGAGAAAAAAAATTTAAGATGAAGTGTATCAAGTAGGCATGAGATAACTTCATGTCTCCTAACGTGTATTTGGAGTCTTTGAAGATGTGGGAAAAGGTGGGTTGGAAGGCAGGAAAAAAAAAAGAAATTTTGAGAAAACAATGGCCAAATTCTTTCCAAATTTGATGAAAACTAGGTACCCACATGTCTGAAAAGGTCTAATGACCCCAAGCCCAAGAAACATGAAGTAAACTATATCAAAAATAGTTCGTTCAAAATCAATGGTAAGAAAAAATATTTAAAAAATCTTAAAAGCATCTGGAGAAAAATAACCTATGGAATGCAGCAGAATAAGGATAAGGATGACAAAACTCCTGATCAGAAAAAGTGCAAGAGCAAAGACAGCAGAGTAACATCTGTAAAGTAGTAAAATCAAAAACTGTCAACCTAGAAATCTATACCTAGTGAAAGTTTCTTCTAAGAAGTAAGCAAAATAAGGCTTTTTCAGACAAATAAAAGCTGAATATTGAGCAGATCCTTACTCCAGCAGATCCACCACCAGCAGATCTGTACTCCAAGAGATTTTCCTTCAAGTAAAAGGAAAATGACATTGGAGGGAAATATGGATCCAGGCAACAGGGCCAAAGAACACCAGAAATTGCAATTACAATGGTAAATACATAACATGTCTTCTAATTATCTAAATTTACTCAAAAGATAATTGACTCCCTAATTAATAACAATTCATTATAAAGTTTATAACATACGTATAAGTAAATGAATGCCAGCAATAACACGAAGGCCAAGAGGGGAGAAATGAATGAATACCACTGCAAAGTTCTCACACTGTACGTGCAATATTATAATAGCACTTGAAGCTAGACTGTGATGAGTTAAGGATTTATACCATAAACTCTACAACAACCACTAAAACAGCAAAACAAAAATTTTCAATTTATAACCCAACCAAAAAAAAATTTTAGCTCAAAACTACTTTCCCTTCATCTATTCTAATAGAAGGCAGAAAATGAGGAAAAGAAACAAAGAACAAATGGGACCAGAAACACCTGTGTAACATCACACAAACACATAGATAACAAGATAATGGACTTAAATCTAACACATCACTAATCACATTTAATGCAAATGGTTTGGAGATGGGGACGCTGCTGCCTTCTGATTTCAAGACTGTTCTTTTTTAAACGCCAAAGAAGGTAAGAAAATCTTCCTCTTTCTCTGCTGCACCCCTTTGAATAAAAGGATTTGTTCTGTAAAATTTGGACTCAGGCAAAAGGCTTCACTCAAGGATCCAGAAGGCCACATGTGGCCCCAAAGCCACAGGTTCCCCACCCTTGCATCCAACCTATGTGCTGGTCACCCTCCCAAAATATTTTTTAAATATAAAGATATAGGCTGGGTGCAGTGGCTCATGCCTGTAATCCTAGCACTCTGAGAGGCCAAGATGGGTGGATTGCTTGAGCCCAGGAGTTCAAGATCAGCCTGAGCAAGACCAAGACCCCATCTTGACTAAAAATTACAAAACTAGCTGGGCATTGTGGCGGGCACCTATAGTCCCAGCTACTTGGGAGGCTGAGGCAGGAGGATCACTTAAACCCAGGAGTTTGAAGTTTCTATGAACTAGGCTGATGCTATGGCACTCTAGCCTGGGCAACAGAGTGAGACTCTGTCTCGAAAAAATAAATAAAGATGTAAATAATTAAAAGGAAGGAAACATATCAATCAAAAGAAAGTTGAAACGGCTAAACAAAATAGACCGCAGAGCAAATAATATCACCAGAGATAAAAAGATCATTTCATAACGATAAAAAGGTCAATTCGTCAAGAGCACCTAATAGTCCTAAACGTTTATGCACCTAATAGCAGAGCCTCCAAACGCACAAAGCAAAAACTGATAGAACTACAAAGAAAAATAGACAAATCCACAGTTATGGCTGGAGACGTCAAAACCCCTCTCTCAATAATTGATAGGACCAGTAGACAGAAAACCAGCAAAGATATAGAAGATTTGAACAACACTGTGAACCAGTTTGACCTAATGGACATTTATACAGCACCCTGTGCAACAATGGCAAAACACACATTCTTTTCAAATGCACACAGGACATTTATCAAGATAGACCATATTCTGGGCCTTCAATAAAGTTAAAAGGATTCAAGCCATACGGAGTGTGTTCTGTGATCATAATGAAATTAAATTAGAAATCAATAACAGAAAGAAACCTGGGGGAAAAAAAACAAATTTTTAGAAGCAAAAATAAATAAATAATCTAAATAATTCTTCTAAATAATCCATGGGTGAGAGAAGAAATCAAAAGGGAAATTAGAAAGTATTTTGAAGTGAATAAAAACGAAAACCCATCATATGAAAGTCTGTGGAATGCCACTAGCCCAGCACCAAGAGAGAAATTTACAGAATTAAACAGGAAAAGAAGAAAAGTTTCAAATCAATGACCTTGGCTTCCACATTAAGAAACTAAAAAAAGAAGAGCAAATTAAATCAAAAGTAAGCACAAAAAGTGAAATAGTGACTGCAGTGGAAATCACTAAAATAAATTGAAAAACTATAGAGGAAAATAATGAGGCCAAAAGATGCTTCTTTATATTAGCAAAATTGATAAACCTCTAACCAGATTCATCAGAAAAGAGAAAAAACACAAGTTATGGATATTAGGAATGAGAGTGGTGATACAGCACAGGTTCCACAGATATAAAAGGGTGGTATAAGATAATTATTAATAACTTTATACCAATAAATTCACCAATTTAGGGCTTGACCTTAAGCTGCAACTGCTTAAATTCACAATTTGGCGATGGGGAGACTGAAATTTATATTGCAATTTCTATAGCTTTCTATAGCTTCCAGGAGCTGCCGCTAGAAGGACCAGCCATCCTGATTTTCCCAGGACTGAGAAGGGGTCTCCTGGGAAGGGGGACCTGGGAAGTGACCCTTTGTTTGGAGCCCAGGCTGCTGGGCAAGGGTTGCAAAGTCCTGAGAGAGGGCTGCTTGATGAAGCATTAAAGTCATTCCCAACAGCCAAGGCACGAAGTGACTTTGAAGGTACAATTGGCCAAACCTTGGCCCACCTCCATCCCCTAGTTAACATAAAAGGTGAAAGTTCACTTCCCTTCCTCTTCATCTTTGTAATGTGTCTGCTTCTCCCTTGCCCTGATGGGACAGTTCCAGGTATATTTGGGGAAACCAAGGCATTCTGGAAAATCAGACATCACGGGCATCCCTAAGCCAGCCCCACCCTCACTCAGGCACCCTCAGCATTCCTTGTCTAAAGAATAAAGTATGGTTTCTTGACACTAAAGTTCAAGGCCTCCTGTTATCCAGGTTCATACCTGATGCCCTTGACACTATGCCAAATGGAGCACTCACTGTGCCCTGCGAGTTTTGGCTCTGAATCTTGCCTGCTTTGTTCTGCTTTTCAGAATTCCATCTCCTCTACCTCCTTATGTACAAATCCAACACTTCTTTCCATGCTCAGCTCAAATGTCCCCTCTTCCAAGAAGCCTTCTTGGATGCCCACAGAGATCTTTTCCTGTACTTGAGTTATCCTGCACAGATGTTCTCTTCACTCCTGGACTCTCATCATCCTTCTCTGACAGCAGCACCTTCCAACCCTTGCCCAGGCCTGGCCCTGCCATGAGTTGGCCCCATCTTTTATGCTGAAGAACTATATTTCAGTCATTATAAATGTCTTGTCAGTCCCCTGGAGAGCCATGCTCACTTAAGATTCTGGGCTTATGCCCATGCCCGTTGCCCAGGCGGCCTTAGTACCCTTTCTCTGGCCTGTTTGGTAACTCATTCATCACTTCACAGCCACCAGTTCACCTCCCAGGTGGCCTAGGCTGCCACCAATTGCCAAGATAGCACTTACCACCCTGTACTCTCTACCTCTTTACGTCTCTGTCCGCACACTATCCCAGGGGCACCTTGAAGGCCCATTCTAACCCCTCATCTTTACAACCCCAGTGCCTCGCAGAGGACTGGCCCCAGGAAACACGTAGAAAATGTTTCTGAATGAATGTGCCTCAAAACCCAAGGCCATGGTTCCAGACATGCATGTGGCTTATCACCTCCAAAAGCCTGCCTTGACTTACTTTATCCTGGACTAACAGCAGAGGACCAGTGCTGGGTGGCCTTGCCAAAGTCGCTTTTCCTCTCCGGGTCTTCAGTTTGTTCATCTGTAAAGCGAAGGCAATGGATTAAATGGGAGAGGCAGGCCCTGCAAAATTTTGCTTTTCTGGTCCTGGTTCAATGGCACTGAGTTTTTAGCCTAAATTCTTCAGTATTTATGTGTCTTATCTCTTCAAATGGCCTATGAGGACATCCTTCACCCTCCAGCCCAAGCCTAACACAAGTCTGGGTGTCCCCAAATCCCTGTTGCGCACCTGTTGAATATGTATGAGATGGCTTGGGGGGGTCCAGAACCTCGTCCCACTTGGCAGGCACGAATCCATACGCTGTACATGCCATGGTTAGTGCATTATAGGAGACAGCCATTCTTCCCCCAGGGACCATTGTTTTCAAAAGTCTTCAATACAACGTGTTTCAAGTTGTTCTCGCTAACCTTCTTGGCTCACTGCTAAGTCCTCAATTCCAGAAGTTCTTTACTGCCCCTGAGCAGTGAAGCCGTTGCCTTCTCCCAGAAAGAAAGACATCGGCACCCAGTGGAAGACTGGCAGGAGGGGCCTCCTTCACTCTGCCCCCAAGGAAATCCTGATGTGAGAGGTGGCCTAGGTGCCCTTCCGTGGGGGGAAGCACATGGTCAAGGACAGCCCTTGTGCCGTAGATTGGGAGGTGGCTTAGCATGTGGCTTTAGCATCAGACTGGCCTGAGGCAGAAGCCCAGCTCCACCTTTACCCACTGTGGGGTCTTGAACACGGGCCTTACCTTCTCAGTCCTCATCTGTCAAAGTGGAATGAAAATCATTCCAATTTCAAAGGTCTGTGGGACAGGTTAAATGGAATCAAAACTTTGAAAATCTGCTATCCAGGTTTTTTTCATTTTGTTCCCTTTTCTATTTTTCAATTATATAGCCCGATTTTTATTCAATTTTCTGTTTTCTCTCCTCAGCGTGTTATGTCTCATGAGGCTGAGGTTAATGACTCAGAAACCATTCCCTTGCCGCTACTTCTTGCACATGGTAAACAATAAGTACCCACTGGGTGAATAAATAAATATAAACATCTGCAGGAAGCCAGGGAAGGCATGCTCTCCCACGTAATATTTGACTAATAATTTATGCAATCATTTTAATACATAGAGAACCACTATATGGACCATTAACTTTAGTAAATTAATTTAACATCCCCTCCCAAAATCTGTTTATTAGTTATGATGTGTCCCCATTTTACAGCTAAGGAAACTGATCTACCTCAGGCCACAAACCTGCTAAGTGACTAAGCTCTAATTCAAGCCAAAGTCTGTCTCTGGCTCCTTGCTCTTAACCACTCCTCACAGTACCAGGCAGAAGAATTATATCTTTTCATTTTATATATATGCATGATTATAACCCCCAGAAAGGCAGAAAAATAGAAAGAATAAAAATTTAACCACCAAAACAATATCTTGAGTTTTATACTTAGAAATATCTTTTCATATCTCTCTTTCTGCATGTAGTTTGGTGGGGGGTTTTTTTGTAATTTTTTTTTCCAGTGGTAAGACAGAATTTATTTACAGAA
>CAUYRH010063609.1:0-27063 GCA_963574655.1 Perodicticus potto | reverse complement strand
GTCTCCTGCCTCTACCTTCCAAGTAGCTGGGACTACAGGCGCCTGCCACAATTCCTGGACATTTTTTGGTTGCAGCTGTCATTGTTGTTTGGTGGGCCTGGGCTGGATTCAAACCCGCCAGCTCAGGTGTACGTGGCTGGCGCCTTAGCCGCTTGAGCCATAGGTGCTGAGCCCAGAGCTGAATATTTGGTGGTGGCCTAACCCATCGCATTTGACTCCAAAGTCTGAACGGACCCTTTGATAGCCAAGTCCCTGAGATATTCTGTGGAATGTCATCTCGTCATTGGAGTACAGAGATTGTGGGCTAGGCCACTGAAGCCTGGGAGATGCCACACAAAGGATCCAACCCCAGCTCTGGAGTTCTGTGACACCCATGAGCCCTTTAACCACGCTGAGGTCTGTCTGCAGAGGTAACATTCCCTGAAATGAGGCTACCCTGGGCTTCACATGCAAGGGAGCCTTGTAGCACTCAGAGGGACCTTTTCCTTATCAGGGCTCTCTCCGTCAGGGTCCATGCAGGAGACACAAACCACCAGTCATTTTCACAGAGAGAGTTCAAGGTAAAGGAGTGAACTTGGTACCGAAGGACTGAAGAGGCAAAGAGACCCTAAGATGTCATGGGGTGGACAACCCAGGGCAGCAGATATCACCCCCAAGCCTGGGAAAACACAGGGAGAGGAGGGGGTTATTTATACTCAGCAACTTGGAGGAAGGGGGCCCACATCTGGCATTTTCGGGGGTGGGCAGGTAGGCCCAGTGAGTGTGGGAAACTGCAGAATGTGCTCAGAGGCTTTGAGGAGAAGGACCTGCCCCTGCCAGGATGAAGAGCATTGCCATGGTGATGCTGCTGCCCGGCCAGCTCTCTCTAGCACCCCTGCGGGCAGCACCCACAAAGTTCAGAGTAGCCATCAATTACCGCTGTGACCCTATAGATTTACCTCTTGGTAGTGAAGCTTGGAGAAAATGTCTGCCCTGTTCAGAGGTCTTAAGGAGCTCAGTGCATTACATGGAAAATGTCACGGGTTGCACTGTGTCTCCCAAAAATTCTTATGTTGAAATCCTAACCCTAGGACCACTCTACTTGGAATAAGGTAGTTGTGGATGTAATTAGTCAAGATGAGGCCAGAATGGAGAAGGGTGGGCCTCTAAGTCAATATGACTGGTGTCCTTATGAGGAGGGAAAATTTGGACACACACACACACACACACACACACACACAGCGCCATGTGGAGATGAAGGCAGAGTCAGGGTGATATTTCTATTAGCCAAGGGACACCAAAGATTGGTGCAAACCACAAATAGCTGGGAGGGAGGTGGGAACTGATTTTCCCTCTCGGCCTCAGGAGGAACCCACTGTCACCAAGATCTAAAACTTCCAGCTGCCAGGCTGCAGAACAATCAAATTCTGCTGTTTGAGCTGCGCTTTGGTGGTATTTGTTATATCAGCCCCAGGAAACTGGCGCAGAAAATTTAAAGTGGTTGAGGACACATGAAGCCCCAGATTCCCGGTTTGCCTGCTAGGAGTTCCGCCTATTGAAGAAATGGCCACTAGACCACGGCACCAGACTTTTCCATTCAGGCGGTCACAGAGGAGCTATTCTGAGAAGCACTGTCATTGCAAAGTACCCAATGTTAGGAGAATTACAGTAGATATGCTTGTAAATGCATTGCTGAATAAATGCATACATGTACACGCATATTTACCTACATGTACATCTTTATGGACTTCAATGTAGTTATGTATCTGTATATAGTACAAGCTGTGCCTTCACACCTAGAACCGTAATTCAAGTCCAACACCATGGGGTGGTTCTTGTTTTTGTTTCTTTCTCTGTGTTTGCAACTTCCTTTCCAGCAAGAAATCTGGTTTTTGTTAGCCTCGGCGTATTTACCCCTTTGGTCATCCCTAGAGTGAAGCCCGTCTCCCTCACCCCTGCTGTAGACCCTCCCTCTGTCCTCAGGCTCTGATTCCCACACTGGGCTATCCCACTGCGGGCGTCTTTGGTCACTCCTTCTGGGCCCTGATCCCTATGCTGGGTTGCCAGTTTTGTCACCCCATAGTTTGACACTGCTCTCACCCTGCTGGGGTGGACATGTCATACTGGGCCACAGCTACCACCACACCTGATGCAGCCCCACTCCATCACACTGCCCCATCCCCACCACCCACAGGTGCCCTTCTTTCTTCTTTGACTATGACTTTCCCTACTGGGCCACTGGGCCAGCCCCGCCTGTGGGCTGAATCACTCAGGATTGGACAGCAGGGGACAGGGATGGCAGAGTCTGTCTAGGCCCTCTTAGGACGTAGCGAACAATGCCATCTCCTCCAGTCTACGTCAGAGCCAGCTGCAGGCCTGCTCAGCTTCAGGGGTGGAAAGATGGACCCCCACCTCTTGATGAAAGAAGCTGTAAAACCTAGTGGGCACATTTCCCAGTGTAGCACAACCGTGTAGCCAGCACTGCTGGAGAGTAAAAGGAATAAGACACTGAAGGGACACAGCGGCTGTGAGGGCCTCACCCAGCCCCTCACTCAGGGGCTCCCACAGGAGGCTCCCCAGCAAGAAGCATGACCCCAGGGGTGTCTGAACCACACGGCAGGATGGTGCTGTGTAAAATTGAGGAGAAGGTCACATAATATCATATTAGCCATTGCCAAGAGAGTAACTCAGGGGCACTTAGTACATTTGCAGTGCTGTGCAACCTACCACCTCCATCTACTTCCAAAAACATTTTTATTTTTTCCAAAAGAAAACCTTGTACCTATTGAGCAGCCTCTCCCCAGCCCCGAAAGCCACAATCCACTTTCTGTCTCTGAATTTCCCTGTTCTGGGCATTTCACGTGAATGCAGTGATACGAGTGGTCTTTTGTGTCTGGCGTCTCTCACCAAGCATAACGGTTTCAAGGTTCATTCCTATTCCGGCTCGTGCTGGTACTTTATTCGTTCGTAAAGCTGACAAATATTCTATCCTATGGACAGATCATATTGTTTATTCATTGTTCTGCTGATGGGCACTTGGTGTTTCTACCTTTTGGATACTGTGAACAGTGCTGCTGCACACATTTGTGTACAAGTGTTTCTTTAAACACATGGTTCCAAATTGCTAGGGTATACACCTAGGGGAAGAGTTGTTGGGTTATATGATAATTTTATGTTTTATATTTTGAGGGTTTGCAATGATGGCATCTGGGGGAAAGTGACATTCGTGGCCAAAGCATTTCTACACTGGTGCTTCACTCACTGGTTTGGAAGAGTCTTTCCATTTCGGCTTCCCCCCTTTCCCTGTTTGGAAAACCTCATGCTTTCCTGTATCACCAGATAGCCAAGTGCAAGTTGTCTGCACAGCAGCAATGTCAAAATTAGCCAAAAACAGCAGAGAAGGACTCAGGGAAACAAAACAAGGTGTACGGCTCAGTGGGTAAAGCAGCAGGGACCTATGGGTGATGCCGTTGGTGGGGGGCAGGGGCTTCCTGAGTGACCACTGCCATCCTCTCTCATGGTCTCCATGCCGGAGAATGGATTCCGAGAGGCCCTGTCTGGCTGCCCTCCTTGGCCAGAGACTGTGAGTGAGGAGGCCTTGGGTGATAGGACTGCCTCTGAATTTACCTTGAAAACATGGGTAAAGGTCACTCTTTGCCTAACTTTGGGTAGATTTAATTTCCCACCTCTGCCCCTTTCCCTGGAGAGCTACTTTGAAGAGGGGTGTGTTACATAATCACTCACACCCACAGGGCACAAGCCACAGCCCGAGGGACTCACCTTTGCTACTTTGCTTCTGTGCCCAGGTAGAGAGCAAAAGGCTGGCCCCACCCCAACCAGGTTCCATTTCAGCGGGGTGGGTGTGTCCCTCAAATATGTCCCTGCTGCAACCACTAGAACCTGCGAATGTGCTGCTATTCGGAAAAGGGGTGTTTAAGTTAGTTAAGTTAAGGATCATTTTTGTTTTTTGAAACAGAGTTCACTTATTTGCCCTTAGCTCACAGCAACCTCAAACCCCTGGGCTCAAGCGATCCTCTTGCCTCAGCCTCCCAAGTAGCTGAGACTACAGGCAACCATCACAATACCTGGCTATTTTTAGAGACAGGGTCTTACTCTTGCTCAGGCTGGTCTCAAAATCCTGAGCTCAAGTGATCCTCCCGCCTCAGCCTCCCCGAGTGCTAGCATTACCACACTTGGCTAACTTAAGGATCTCGAGATGAGACCATCCTGGATTACCTGAGTGGGTCTTAAGGCCAATGACACTGTCTTCAGATACATAGAGGAGAGACACAGAGAGAAGAGGACATTGAAGAAGGGGGCAGAGACTGGAGTGGTGCAGCTGTAAGCCTAAGAGCACTAGAGCCACCAGATACGGGAGCCCCCCCTCGCCCCAGACCTCAGAGAACACAGCAGTGCCCAGCCCCACTTAGGGTTAGTTAGGGTTAGGCTAAGGTTAGAGTTAGGGTTAGGACTTCTGGCCCCCTGAACTGTGAGAATCTAGTTCTGCTGTTTTAAGTACCCTGGTTTATGACAATTTGTTGTGGCAGCCCCTACCCAGCAAGTTTAAGTCTTTAAACTTTCCTTCCAGTTTCCTCGTCTGGAACCCTCTTATAGGGGGTGGAGTGAGGGCAGAGGTCCAGTCCAGGGTCGGGTCAACAGAAGCCTAGTGGCAAAGTGGGACGTTAGAGTCAGGGAGATGGTTATTCTTCCATGTTCCTGAGTCTCAGTTCTGTCTCCCCTGAAATGGACACACAGTCCTTCCTTCCTCTGAGCAGGGAGTGTTGCCCTGAGGTCCCGGAGCCTTTCCTGGCCCTGGGACCCTCCTGGACAGAGCTATAGTCTCTCTGGGGGAATTTGCCACTCTCCCTTCCAGCAGGACTCCGGTCCCATTCCTGCTCCCCCAGCAAACTTTTGGCTTCCCCTGCTAGGTGGTGGTGCGGAAGAGATCACAGGAAAAATAAAAACCTGAGCACCTTCCCCAGAACAACACAAAAGCCAGAAAAAGGAGAGCTTTCTGGAACAAACACAGAAGATGGCTTCATTTCTCCATCAGTTTCAGTGTGGAGATGGTCTGTTCATGCTGGGTCGTGCTGCCCGGCTTAGAAAGGGCGAGCAACTTGTTCAAGGTCATATAGCCAGTGGGTGGCCAGGCAGGATTCAGGGCAGGCAGCATGACTGGGAGCCCGGTTTCGGGGGCTGGGGAGGATGCCCTGCTGGGGACTGAATGTGTGTGGGAGGGCTCAGAGATGGCATTTCATAAAGCTGCCCACAGGTAGGCCTAGAGCCTATGACACAGGGCTCATCCATCCCCTTGTGGGGAGTGGCCAGTTCTCCTGGGGAAAGAGCATCGGATGACTCAGTAATTATACTGCCACATGTCTTTCTCCTTGTGGCTTCTCTGTGAGAGCCCACCTTGCCAGGACTACAGGGCTGGTGCATCCTTACAAAACAGGTGCAAAGACATCCTCCTCTGGACCACCGTCCCGAACCCGAGGCCACAGGCCTCCTCTCCCTGGTTCTGCCCTCTGTGGCCTCCACCACCTGTCCTCTCCCAGACACCTTCTTACAGGGGTATGAGACAGCCCTGCCCTCTGTCTGCTACCGCAGGGCCCTACAGCTCCCCAGGTCGGCAGGCGCATCTTGCATCAATATGTGCCTGGCTGGCTGTGGTGCCCACCCGAGTGTTGGGAGGCCGTTGGGCGGGCACTGTCTGAAGTACCTGGGGGTCTAGGGTGTGTCTCTGGTGGGCTGCCTTTGTTCTTTTTCTGATGCCAAGAAGAGTCTGGAGTGAGAGCCAGGGCTGCCTGTCTTGAGGTGAACACCTGAGAGGCTGATCCTAATTATTCCCACACCCCTGTGCTCCCACAGAGGCTCTGAGAGACCAGCTCACATTGGTTGCAAAGGAATCTGCTAAAACTGGGCAGGGCTGCTCAGGAGCAGCCTTTGCCCCCGCTTGGGACAGCTGCCACTGGGGGCTCCAGGGCTCACATGCGGCTTCCAGTCACAGCTGCTGCACTGTCATCCCTCCCCAGTGTGCTAGGCACCTGTGCCCTGCCTCCCACCTTCCCTCCTTCCCTGCTTATCAAAGTATGGTGGTTTGCCTTGTGTGGTTTACCCCTGGAGGTAAAGCACTGGAGGTTTGTGAAGAAAAACAGCCCATCCCTCCACTCCCCGCCAGCAGCACCCATCTATTGTGGGTTTTCCTTAGGATTTTCTTCTATGGCCCTCCCTTCACCACGGTTCTACATATCCTGCTGACCTCTGCTCCTTGGTTACCACCTCCAGGAAGCCTTCCTGCACCTTTCTCATGGCCCAGAACACTTGCCACTGATGTAGTCTCACCAGTGTCTTCATGATTATTTGATCAACATCTGACTTCCCTCCTAGACTCTAAATCTCAAAGGGATGGGAACAGTGCCTGCTTGGCCCCCTAGGATCCTCAGCACTGTGCCTGGCATAAGGGAGGTGACAGAGATCAGTGACAGCCACTTTACTGGCCCCACATGGTGACCGTCCCCTCTGCAGCCAGGGGAATTTGCTAAAATCATTCTCTACATGGCAAACTCCTCAGCTCTCCCTGTGACTCTGGGGGCAAGTTCAAACCCCTTTGTACTCGGGGCACAGACCTCTCAGGGATTATCACATCAAGTGTCCCCTCTTGGTCCTGATCTGTGTCCTCAGCCATGGAATGTGAGCAGGTCTCTGCGCTCCCTCAGCAGTTTTTGTGCATTGGCAGAGGGCAGTGTCTTGGCTCTGGCGACTGCCCCTTTCTGCACTTGCCAGCTCAGGCTGGGGGCAGCCACTGGATGCCGTGCCCCTGAAGGACCCTGGGGTATGTGAGGTGGCCAGGGCCAGGCTGCTGGAAGCTGCAGCCCAGGTCCCCAGATAGACATGAAGGGGGTTTTGGGGGGCAGTGAGCTGATCCATCCTGGTCCTGGGAGATGTCAACTAAACCACGGGGGGAAGGTTCTTCCATAATGAATGCACGCTAGAGAGAAGAAACAGAAAGAAAGTAGAGGTGCTGGGGCTAGACACAGGTGAGGGGCACTTCCCAGGGTGCACTGGAAGAGAATTTTTAGCATCCCTTCCTCCACAGGGAGGCCAGGGTACCCTCCTCACACACTCAGGCCTCTCCATCCTGTGTCACTCTCACACCCCATGGATGAGCCTCAGGTTCCCCATCTGCAAAACCGGGCTCTGCTCATCACAGGGTTGGGTAAGGAGTTGAAGAGAAAGTGTGTATTCTGTCCCCAGGCTGGCCACTGGCCCAAAGCCCACATTCAATTACTGTTGGCTCTTTCCTGTTTAAAAAGACCATCTCTTGGAAGATTATCTAACTACTCAGTGGAGCAGGTCTTGACTGCCAACCAGACCACACACCCCAAAGGCAAGGCGTGAGTCTTCTTGTTGGTGCCCCCCAGATCCCGGGATGACCGTGGCCAGCCCAGCTTTCCTTTTCTCACCTTCAGTTTGCAGAATGTGGGTTGAATGTGCTGGCGTGTGGCATCCTGAGATAGGGAGGAACTGTCTGGAACAACTGAGGCTCTGTTCCTGTCTCTCCTAGACCCAGAGGTCCTGCAACTGTTTAGCCCAGTGATCCCAGTTCCCCAGGGCATAAAAGCCCAGAGTGAAGGTGCCTTTCTGTATCTGCCAGCTGTGGCTCAAAACAGCACAAGTTTATTCTACAAGTCTATATGCCAGGAGGCCTAAAACCAAGGTGTTGGTAGGTCAGTTCTGGAGGCTCCAGGAGAGGATGTTTCCTTGGCTTTGCCAGCACTGGTGCTCCCAGGCTTGTGGCCCAGACTCCCCTGGAGTGTTCAGGGCAGCATCCTCTGTCCTGTGACCTCTGCTACTGTCCTCTCATCTGCTCTCTGATTTAGCCTCTGCCTCCTTCTGATGAGGACCCTGGTGATTACCTAGGGGCCTATCTGGATAATCTGGGATAATCCCCTTGTCCTAAATCCTTAACTTAGTCACACCTTCAAAGTCCCTTTCACCATGAGAGGTAAATACGCACAGTTCCAGGGATTAGGACATACCTGGCTTAGGGGACAGGTTTTATTCGGCTGACTGCAGTTGGATGAAGAATGATGGATGGCGACATTTGGGGTCTATTTCTCCTGTGTGGTTGTGCCCAGGGCCAGTGACAGTCCTCCCCAGGGATGGGGTGGGAGACAGAGAAGAGGCCTCTTCTGGCTGTGGTTTCCCCAGACTTAACTTTCCAACTGGTTGGAGCTGACAGTTCAGGCGATCTGTAGCCAGGGTTCTGGAGGCTGCTGAATTGTTCCTCAGGGTCTGATGGTGAGGGTGCGTCCAGCCCTGCCCTGCCTTACCTCCTGTATCCAGGGATAGCCAAGCCAAGAGCAGGTGGGAGCACAGGGCTGGACTTGGTGCACCTGAGAAGCTGAGCAGAGCTCCAGACACAGCATCTTCAAGTGATTACGGGGAGGAATGGCACGCAGCTGGTCCTGGCCCCACTGGGCTGCAGGAGGGCAGTAGCCACATGCACACCCATGATCGGGCTGGTGGGCAATTGCACCATCGGGGCCAAATGTAAGGAACCCACTCTTACTCTGTTATTCATGGGAGATCCTCAGACTCAAAACAGTAGCCTCCTGTTTGTGGCCAACCCTGCAAGGCTGCCAGCCACCCATGCTGTCCTCTCCCTGGGGCTGCACCTTGCTGTTGGTGTCATTTCATACCTGAGGACAGTGAGAACAGAGAGGTTAGATAAGCTTCCTGGGGCCACCAGGGTAGGCAGTAACACGACTGGGATTAGGTCCCAAACCTGGTTCCCCTCCCTCCTGTGTTCCTTCATTGTGCCAGGGGGCTTCTCCTTCCTCCTTC
Organism: Perodicticus potto; assembly: GCA_963574655.1. Classification (NCBI taxonomy): domain Eukaryota; kingdom Metazoa; phylum Chordata; class Mammalia; order Primates; family Lorisidae; genus Perodicticus; species Perodicticus potto. The sequence continues at coordinate 18,237 of CAUYRH010063609.1, read as the reverse complement.
TGTAGAGATGTCCCATTCAGGACACGGCATCCTCCCCCAGGACACGGTGGCCTCCGCCTGAGACCCCTCCAGCAGCAGAGACACAGCCCGTGGTTCCCGTACCTGAGGCAGGGTGCCCAAGTGCTTCCGCTGTTCCTCCTGGTCTGCAGGGGGGACAGGGTGAACTCTGAGCTCAGGGCCTGGCCACTGCACAGAGGGGACAGTGTACTGTCCTACAGAGGGTGCTGTGAGTGACTGTAGATGCTCTGCCAATGAAAACCATTGTTATCAGCAAAGTGAAGCCATTTGGGACAAAGGCAAAGAGTTGGGCAACGCTTGGCACTGGCGTCAGGCAAGCCATTGGGGAGGGAGGTGAGGAACACGGCTGGACACTCCTGAGAAACATCAGTAAGGGAGGAGGGGTGCCCTGGGCAGACCGGGCAGCTGCTGCGGAGGGGCACAAGGCGGCTCCTGAAAGACCCGAGTGGGCCGGATGCTCTGCTGGATACAGAGCTGCTCGGACTGTGACGTGCCAAGGACTTTAACACTCAGAAGAGGCCCACAGATACAAATGAGAAGCGGGGCATTTCTTCACAGAAGTGATAAAGCTCCAGCTTGCCCTTTAAACTATAATTTGCCAAGACAGTTTGGGGCGTTTCAGTATAGCTGGTGAGGAATCGCAGACTCCCGATTCAGCTGACATCAAAGGTGCTGGATTGTCAACTTTAAATTTATCTTTTAAGGAGCCCAGAAAAAAAAATCAGATAAAATGGCCCAAATGTGAGATAAAGGCAGGGAAGGTTGAACAAGGGAGCTAAAAGAAGCCACTTTGACCTTGAAAGCAAATGGTAAAAAGGAGCGCTCAGGCTGTGCCTGGAGCAGTCATTCTTCACGAGAGGTATGTTTTTAATAGAAGCAACATACTGCTCTTAGATTTGCGAATGATCCGATTAATAATGACGACGTTGGGAAAAAAGTAACACTTTTGGGTGGAATTATTAGTAATGAGTTACAAAGCTAAAAACAAAACTAAACAACTTTTTAAAGCCAACAATAACCAAAACTAAATTTAAATCTAACTTGATAGGGGGAAGGTGGGATTATCCCCCTAATCTTTGTACAGACTGATGTTATGGCATTGTTGTGTGAAGAGGCAATAAATGAACAGACGGATTAAATGTGTAGGAAAAGAGTGTGAAAAATATTGTTTTTATTATTAGCAGGCAGGTGATCAAAATCACATGCTCTTTTCCCAAATTTTGCAATGTCCATGCTATTTGTCAGTTTTCAAGAATGCCTCCCCTTTTGTGATTCTCTCTCCTTGTGAGTCAGTGTTCACCTTTGTTGTTAGTTTTGCGCTCAGAACTTGTTCTTCTTGGCGAGGCCCCAGATTGTTTCGGAGTCTGGCCGCGAGATGCCTGGCCTGCTTGTCCCCACTCCCGTTGAGAAGCTCCGCTAGACATTTCTTGCTCATGCTCACGATTATCTTCTCCCCCTGCGGGCACAGCCAAGGGTGACCTGGCTCCTGCTCGTCCCCTGGGCCTCCCATCCCACAGTGACGTGTAGCCAGCATCCTTCATGTGGGACCTCCTGCCTGCCCGGCTGACATATCCCAATTTGGTGCCTTTTGGAGCTGAGGAAAGGGGCACAGAGAGAAGAGATGGCCCCCGGGGGCCACGTAACAGAGTGGCTGCAGAGTGGGCCGTCTCCAACACAGGTGTCACGGTCACTTGGGGTTGAGGGCTTGGCGCTCTCCTGACGTGTGCTGTTAGTGGGCTGTGCCACACAGCCACTGATTCACCAGCCCACTCCCCAGGCTCACTGTGAACCTGCGGCTTCCATGCCGGGATTCAGCACTGGGGAGACAGCCCTGCCCCAGGGAGCTGGTCATCTCAAAGATATCCACGTCCTACTCTCTGGACTTGCAAACACTGCCTTATTTGGATCTTGAGATGGAGAAATTATCCTAAAACGTTCAATCGTAAGTGTCCGCGTAAGAGAGGCGGAGAAAGATGGACACGCAGAGATGAGGCCATGTGACCACAGAAGGTGAGGCTGGAGTGATGCTGCCACCAGCCAAGGACATCTGGAGCCACCAGAAGCTGGAACGTAGACAGCAGATTCTTCCTAATGGTCTCTGGAGGGAGCGTATCCCTGCTGGCATTTGGTTTTCAGTCCAGTGACACTGACTCGGACTTCCAGCCTCCTGAGCTGGAAAGGACAATGTCTATTGTTTGAAGCCCCCAGATGGTGGCACTTTGTTACAGCAGCCCCAGGAGACGTCTGGAGGGGGAGAGGGAGCATAGCTCTTGGCTATTACTCAAGCACGTCGAGCACCTTCTCTCATGGGGCCTTTGCATGGCTGTCCCCTCTGCCTGCCTGAGGCTCTTTGCTGCCATCTCCCACTTAGGTCTTGGTCCTTGGTCACCCTGTGTAAGGCGTTAGGTCCTCCTCCCCAGCTCTCCATACTCCCTAGCCTCTGTCTACCACAGTCACTCTCTGGAGGTCCCACCCCGACTCACACAGAGAACAGGTGCTCAGCAAGCGTTGAGTGCACCAACTGGAAGCCAGGCTCCTCCCGCTGGCTCAGAGGAGACCCTGGAAGGTCCCCACACATTGGTGCTGCCCTCTCTACTCCAGTCTGTGGCAGGGGATATTGCTGTGAAAGGAAAAAGAAGAAAAAAGGAAAGTGGCCACTGTCAGATTCCTGGAGACTCCTGGCTTCGGTTCCTCCGGTCAGTCATTGCCTTGTGGCTGGCCAATCAACACAGGGTTGGGTCTTAAGTTTCGGCGGCTGCAGATAGCTACATCACTGGACATGTGGTCAGGACTTGACTCAGCATGCATCATTGGGAGGGGGTTACCGAGAGCCACAGGAGAAGCTGGCATTAGCTTCAGACCCTTAGGCCAAGTTCGGCCTTATCTCACGTCCTGGAATCAGCCTCCCATCCTCTCCATGTGCCCATTCCCTGGTCTGCAAGTGGGATGTGGGGTCTCCTTGCTAAGCTATTGGGGAGGTCAGACGTTTTGAGCCTTGAGGCCTTGCAGGGTGCTTGGCACATGGAAAGTTCTAGAATGTGGCAGAATTATCTTGCCTAGAGATCCAAGTTCACCTGCTGGCACCCATAGGCATTTGGAGTCATTTGTTCCCCCATTTGGGCCCCGTGGGGAGCATCTGTTCTCCATCATATTTGGGGGAGCTGACAGGGAGGATAGATGCAGTCTCATGACCTCACCACCCCTGGAGGGTGGAGGCCAGCCGCTAATCAAGAGCCCAGACCCCTCCACTGCACACTGAGAGGCGCAGTGGGAAGAATGTGCTGGCAGGGATGCTGGCAGGGGCACAATCAGGCTGCTGCTCCACCGGGCAGGCTGAAGCAATCATCATTCCTGGGATGTCTGCACCTTGCTTCAAGCACACGGAGGCCGGTCTGCCTCCTCTCTGAGCTCCTCCTGCGCCTCCACCCAGGCTCTCTGACCAGGGGGACAGGAGGCCAAGTGGGTGGGGTGCTGGGCTCCCCAATGGGACCTTCTCCTCCTGCTTGGGAACCCAGCTTTCTTTTCTATAAAATAGGAAATATGACACTGGCCAGGCTCAGCAGCGTGGCTGTGAGTGTCCAGTGGGAAAGGGAAAGTAGCCACGTGGTCAACAGGGCTGAGCTTCCCTGCTGGGGCTGAGAGCAGCAGACTGGCAGCCACCTCTCCTCAGCCTCATTCCTTCTGCCTCTGCTTTACATGGCCAAGTTCAGCCTCGTGTCTTTTGGTGCTTTTCGCAGTATTCCTAGCTGATGGCTGATCAGACTCAGCGTGCATGTCTCTGGGAACAATGAGCTCACTAAATTCCTCTCCCATGCCTGGACAGCTGACAGTTATCTACCTGGCTAGGACATCCACGTGCTAGTTCTAGCTATATCCTGAGATAGAGCCATATGTGGCTCAGCCCTTCAGATATGCACAAGCAGCCACCCTGCCCCCTGGACGTTTTTTCTTTGATCCCTCCGGTGATGGGACATTTTGGCCTCTTCTCTAGTCCTTTCCTCTGGTTGTGCCCTGGTTCTACAGATGTTGCTGGAAAAGCAGAACAAAGGACCCACTTCTCCCCACGGTGTCAACATGCAGAGATACCCCTAGCTGTTCAACCTTTCAGATGCAGTTGTCCAGGGCTCCCAGGAACAAATGATGTGGGGGTCTGAGCCTATTTGGACCACACACCTTCATTCATTTATTCCTTCATGCTTGCATTCATGCAACGAAGGTTCCCTGAGACCCACTCTTGCTAATGGCCTGAAGTGGGTGTGATTCTCGACTTGGCAAAACACTACTGGGAGACCCAAGTCAGATTGCATTCCTCGTGAGGTATTGTTTTCTCAGCTGAGTGGGTATGTCTGACCAGTAAATGCCATAAAAAAATCATTTTTCTATTTCTGAGCACACTTGTCAGCTTAATGGGGATTTTAAGTGGTTTGCTGAACTTGCACTGTGCCAAGGAGAACAGAACTTAAAAAGCCACACGCTCATTCTGCATCGATTCTCTCTCTCTTGTTTCCCCCCAAAAGAAATCCATCCCCCACTGTACGGAACTTACCAACCTTTCCCACCAAGGCCTTTCCTTCTAACACACATTGGCACATCTCTGCTGACCTCTCTCTCTAACACTGACACTGGTTGCCAGAGAAAATCTATGCACCTTGCTGGCACAGCTCCAGGTAAAAGGGTGTCTTCTAATAGGTCAGGAATGGAGTGTCTACTACGGTCTGAATTATAGCCCCCAAATTTGTATGCTGAAGTCCTAATCTCCAGTGCCTAAAAATGTAACCTTACTTGGAAGCAGGGTCACACTGGAGTCAGGTGGTCCCTATTCCAACATGAGTGATGTCTTCATAAAAGGAGCAGATTGGGACCTAGGATGGAAGAAGCCTGTGGGAAGGTTGGACTGATGCTGCCACAAGCCAGGGAGCCACCTGGGAGAAACCTGGAACAGACTCTATCCAGAGACTGCAGGGGCGCTGGCCCCAGGGAGCTGATATCCTGTCTCCCAGGACCAAAATGCTGCTTAACAAATGTCTGCCAAAAGGTCAAGTCAGGCACAGAGACACAAATGAGAGCACTTTCCACCCATTGCTTACAATGCTGATGGGGCTGGGGGTCACCTCCACAGCCCACCTGTGCGTTCATCACCTGCTCCCTCTTTGAGAAGCACCTTGTCGTAAAGAATCAGTGCCTCAAAAATGTCATGGGCTCAACTGCAGGCAATCACCGAGGGACAGGCCAGGCTCGACCAGAGATCCCCACAGCCTTGTTACTTATTCAGCAAGAAACTGGAAACCGCTTCAGTGTCTGAGAAAAGGGGACCATTTGACTATACAATGGAATGCCCTTTCAGTGGAATATATGGAGCTTCAGCTGCAATCTCAGAACTCGTAGGAACTTGTGCTGTCACGCTGGGTTCACAGGCTCACAAGTTAGTATGTGCCCTGTGAGCACAAGGTCCCAGGCTCTTTGGCAGGCTTTTTTTTTTTTTTTTTTTTTTTTTTGAGACAGAGTCTCACTATGTCGCCCTCAGGACAGTGCTATGGCATCACAGCTCACAGCAACCTCAAACTCTTGGACTTAAGTGGTTCTCTTGCCTCAGCCTCCCAAGTAGCTGGGACTACAGGCACCAGCTGCAATGCCCGATTATTATTATTTTTTGTAGTTGTCATAGTTTAGCAGGCCCAGGCTGGGTTTGAATCCCCCAGCCTCGGTGTATGTGGCCAGCGCCCTAGCCACTGAGCTATGGGTGCCGAGCCTGGAAAGACTATTTCACAAAAAGGCAACACCAGATGTGCTTTACCAAATAGTAAGGAGAGCTGTTTCAGATGCTTTTTTAGAAAGTTTGACTCCCACTTGTCCCCATGACTAAAGACCATGAGTGGGACGGGGTGGGACAGAGCAGCCTCCCAGTCTCCAGCCAAACGTGGATGTTGCTGTCAGGATGACTGTGAGCTCTCAGAACAGCTTCTGACTTCCCCCGGCCCCTGAGAGTCCATTTGCTTCTCAGCTTCCCAAGTGCAAGGTCTCTGCACTCCCTCTGCTGCCCTGTTCCCCTCTACCCCAAGTATTCCAGGTCAGCTTCACCCTGTGTGTATCAATGACTGTGCCCCCCGCCCCCGCACTCCCAGGGGATTTCAGGCTGTCTCTGCCCCTTCTTTACCCTGACCCCTGTTCCTGTATATGAAGCTGCCGTTTTCTCAGGTGGAGCTGGGCTCTGTCCTGGGAGCTCAGCACCTTATAAGCACCTCTCCAAAGCAGCCATTGTCGGTAACCAAACAGCCTCTGTGTTTATGTTTTGGGAGGACTAATGGTTTTCACTTGGCATTTAATGGCAGCCGGGCTGCACCTCATTTTCCACCTTACTGGAGGGCTTTCCAGGAAAGGGGCAAGACTGGGGTCCTGGACTCCCCATGGCCAGCTCCCAGACCAGACTTGGGCCAGCTGCTGCCTTGGCACACTGGGCCTCAGCTTGCTGCGTCCGTGAGACAGCGATGATGCACCAGGCTCCCTCGGGTGTAGGATCTGGTGAAAGGATTCAGGGCAGGTTTAGAGAGACACCGGCACAGCAAACACCTGACGTGGAGCTGTGGCACCCTACTTGCCTCATTGCTGGGACATCAGGGGTCAACGGGCAGGGGCTGATGGAGCTATGACCTGCTGTACAGGATCTTCCTTGATGTCTACTCAGGGCCACTGCTGCCATAAGAGACTGACCTGAGAGACCAGAGACACTGGCAATGACACCCGTGGTTGCCTCTTCCATCCATTGGGCAAATGTAGGTGGGGACCCTGCTGAGTGCTGGGGCTGTGGGGCACCAGTGACCCTGCAGCAGGGGCCCCCGGAATGGTGGGGACATAGATCCGGGCAGAGAGGGAGACAGGGCAGCCAGGATCCTCAGAAAAGGAATGTGGGGCTGGGAGGGCTTAATGACCTCGTCTGGTGCTGACGCTCAGGGTTTGGATGTGTGAGATGCGGAGAGCACTGAGGGCTGGGGACAGAGGGAGGGGGCCTGGGAGGCAGGGAGCAGAGCTGTGGGGCACACTGGCGGCTCTGGTTTGGTGCACACCTGACCACATGGACATATGCCTGGCAGCTGAACACAGCCGTTCATGTCTACACAGCTGCACACCCAAGGCCATCAGCCTGCAGTTGAGGCACCGCAGTGCCTTGGAGCTGCACAGGAAGCAGCGCCCACCCTGCCTCTGCCCAGGTGCCTGCTGACTTCACCTCGTTCATCCCAGCCCCTTGACCTGTGGCGGTGCAGCCTGTGCAGGCTCCTGGCTGTCAGCACGGGGACAGCTGTCTCCAAGGGGTTTCTGACGGGTTTAGGCGCCTTGGGAAATGGAGAGCTGTGGCCAGGTTGGGAAGGGGCAGGGAGCAGGTGTCATTTTAGGGTCAGGAGCCCCTCTGATCCTTGTTACTATCTACCAGCCAAGCATACCCCTTGGGGAGTAAAGAGCAACCTGGGCTTCCAAGGTGCAAGGACAGTGCTCAGCCCCTTGGCTGTCTCCAGCCAAGGGTCCCCACCAGTGTGCCAACCACTGCCCCCTTACTGGGAGCTGGTGCCTTGTTCAGCTTCCAGGGGAGGGTGAAGTCCTCACAGCAGTTCTTCCTCTGGTTTGGGGATGGACAGCCCAGCCCTGCTTTATTCATGCTGACCTTTGAGGTCTCTGCCTTTGACATTCCGTTAAGGAAGTGGGTGGTTAGTGGGGCAGCATGCAGGTGCTAGGACTGGCTGGAGGGTGTCAGGCTCTATTCTCAGGTCTTAGGGAGCTCCTGGAGGGGTGGGACCCTTCTGTGGGGTACGGGTAAGTGAAATAGCCTCGGGGGGTGCCCTGAGGGCCCCTCAGATGTGGGGTACACATGGAGCCCTACCCCTGGCATCTGGCCTGGGAAGGCCACACTCTGGAGGCCTGCTGGGAAATGCCACTGGGCAACTCGCATCCCAGCATTTCACAGTGCCCTGAGGCCAGGTCACAGCTCATTTCCTTACAGCTGGGCAGAGGGGGAAACCAAGTCCTGGGGTCATTTGCCAGGTCTCAGTCAAGCCGTTCTTTTCTCTTGACTTCCAGGGTCAAGGCAGGCGGGGATCACATCCATATTTGGGTACCCCTCTGCCTAGGCTGAGAAGTGCAGACAATGCCATTCCTCTGTCCTCAGCTCAGCCACCCACAGATGGGAGGCCTGGGAAGCAAGTGAGCTTCCCCAGCCTTGATTTCTCAGGTGTGAAACGGAGACCACCGTACTGGCCTCACATTTGCTGTAAGAGCCAAATGAGTCACTACATGAAGGCCTCTCGATATCCCCAGGACACAGTCTGTACTTCAGCGCTATCAGCAGGGGACTTGGGTGGAGTGAGGGTCCTCCAGTAGACCCTGCACTCGGGCCCAGTCCCATTAGGGAACACTTTGCAGGCTCTGGGCCAGGCTTGGTCTTCTCATGAGAGCCATCAGTGGCCTGAGGGACACCCTCCTGGGTTCCTTTGAATGGGGATGGGCAGGGGAGCCATATGGCAGGGGTGAGGTGCGGTGGCTGGGTGGAGACAGACCCCCAGTAAGACAGCCTTGGGACACATCGGCAAGGGAACAGGAGGCAGAGACAGAGACAAGAGCCACAAGACTGTGCCTTCCACAGTGCCCCCACAGTACAGATGCCCGAATCTGACCTGGCTGGCACAGGAACCACATCTGCCCACACACAGGTGAGGTGAGCTGCAGCAGGAGAGCCAGCTAGTTGTGCCCCCACCACCTGGCTCTGCAGTGCCCAGAGCCATCTACAGCACAATGGTGCCACCCAGTGGCCACCACCCAAATCACAACCTTGCCCGGGACCAGAGCCTTGAGCAACCGTGGGGCACTCTGCCGCCACCAGAAACCCACAGAGAACCCCGTTACCACCACCTCCCAATTGGGGGTTCTGAGCTGGCGGGGCGTCTGCAGATTTAGTAAATACAAGCACAGGATACCCAGTTGAATGAGAATTTCGGATAAACAGTGAATAATTTTCTTAGTATAACTATGTCCTAAGTATTGCACAGGACCATTTATTTTTTATCTGAAATCATCCTTAATTGAGCTTCCTAGACTTTATCTATTTATTTACCCAAGCCCAAGTGATTCTTAGGACAACAAAAAATTCCTATTTGAGGTATTTGTAATTGGAATTTGGGGGTGAGAAGGGTGATTCTTCTGCTTCCCACTTATTTATTGACATTCAGAGCAGACTAAAACAGTAAAAATTATAGGCATTGCCCACCACTGACAGCTCCCCTCGGGGCAAGCACCCTGCCTAACACTTGGGTATTATTTTATTTGATCCTCATGTGCAACCCCTGTGGGTAAGAACCACTGCTGTCTTCATTTTGTGGGTGGGGGAAACTGAACTCAGAGAAGCAAAGTGGCTTGCTCTTCACTAGAAAGTCATCTGCTATGGAGTGGAAGTATGTGCCCCCCTATTCATTTGTTGAACTCTTAATCCCCAGTATTAGGAAGTGGAGCCTTTGGGAGGGGAGTATGTCATAAAAGTGGAGCCCTCTTGACTGAGATGAGTGCCTTCCTTAAGGGAGACTAAGGGTCTCTCATGGGTAGGCTCAGTTTTTCTTTCTCTCTTTCTGAAGGAAGGAGTCCAGGGAATCTGTCAGGTCCTGGAAGAAGAGTTCCCAGGTAAAGGACACAGCAAGTGTAAAGGTCCTGGGGTGAAAGTGAGCTTGGCTTATGTGAGGAACAGCAAGGTGGCTGGGGCAGCCGAGGGAGGAACAATGAGTTAGAGGGGTGCACTTGTTACCACTGAGGCAACCAGAAGCCCCAGGCAGGCAGGTGTGATGACTCCACGTACTTATGTGCAGACTCAGGAATCAGCTGTGAAGAGGTGGCTCAGGAAGTCCCCGCGTGAGACATGGTGCCAGGCTGGGTGGGAGGGCTGGAGGAGAAGGGGTTTATGTGAAGATTGTGCCATCGGATTGTCTGGGGATTAGCCCAGAGTATGTGAGAACATGAGTCAGGAGGGATGATGGGGTGTCTTTGGGCAGAGGGTTGAAGGGGAAGGCCTAGAGTGTGCCACCTCAGTGAAGATGGCAAGGGCCAGTTGGACAACTGAGGCTGGACTTGAGGGAGGTCTGAGCTGGAAGCCTCAGGAGTCAGCGTCTGGCGGTGGGCCTGGATGACCCCTCTGGGGAGAGCCTGCTGACAGCAGATGCCCCAGCCCCAGATGCTAGCACAAGAGGCCTAGAGACAATTATCATGGCAACCAAAGCAGGCCCATTGAGCCAAGTGACGTCCACCACCTCGACATCCCCACCAGCATCCCTATGTTCCCTGGTGACTTCCAAGAGTGAAGGGAAACAGTTCTTAGACAGGTACCCTCCTCTCTCCTTGTAGAAGTGGAAACTGAGGCCCTGGGAGGTGAATGGAGCTGCCTGAAGTGTGCTGGTGTTCTTTCTAGTTCTCTAGAACAATGTACCAGTTTCTCTGGCTGCTATAATGCATCACCACAAACTTAGCATCATAAAACAACCCAAACCTGTTCTCACAGTCCTGGAAGTCGTAGTAAGACAAGAGTCTCCTTGGGATGAATTCATGGTGTCGGCAGGACCTGGTCCTTCCAGAGGCTCCAGGGAGAACCTGGTTCTTTGCCTTTCCAGCTTCGACAGGCACCTGTATTCCTGGATTTGAGGCACCTCACTCCACCCATGAGGTCGGCAGTCCCAACCTGCCTCAGTCTGGCCTCCACTTCTGCCTCCCTCTTTGTGATGATGTCAGGCCACCTGCTGTTGCAGAATAATTGCCCAATTTCAAGGACGGCTGAGTAGCAACCTGAATTCCATCTGCCACGTAGCCAGAGACATCCACTGGTTCTGAGGTCAGGACTCCCCATCTCTGTGGACCCTCATTCTGCTGCCCACAATCATGAAGCTTAGCCCAGCTTTTGGCCCTTGCACCCTCTGCCTGGGATGCTCTCCCTGGATCTTTCCAGGCTTATTTTACCAGGCGGGTCCCCTCGCTCACACAAAATCATCTCTGAAAGGCCTCTGGCTAAGTCACCTTGTCCCTGTCTTCTCCTGCCTGAATTTCCTCTGAGCACTGATCACTGCCTGGAATTAGAAAACACTTTCATGCTGGAGGTGACAACATCAAGATGGTCACCTGGTCATGCCCCCCATGACAATAGGGATTCTGCTCAGTCCACAGACAAATCTCTCTGCAGCAGCCTCAGGATTAAGATGGGAATTTGTGAAACTCATTTGGCCTTGACCCTGCAAACAAAATTATCTGCCAAGAGGGTCAGTAGGAACCATGCACACAAGTGCCTTGGTGGAGAGGCTCATCTGCCTGCTGACATTGACATGACACGAAAGTTGCCCTGTGGTTCTGCTCCAGCCCCCTCAGCTGAGATCCTAGCTCAGAGCTGCTCACACAAGTACCCAGAGGGAGATTCCCTCATGTCTCACAGTCTAGAAGTCTGAGCCTCCCAGAAGGACTCATTCAACCTCTGTCCCACAACATATCCCTAGGGAACCAAGTCTCATCTTTGGCCTCTCCTGTTGCAGCTGGAACTCCTGCTGTCTGTGCAGGAACTTGCTGGGTAATGCGTACCTCTGAGCCAAGAATAGGCTCTCTAACCTAGAGCAAATTCCAAGGGAGCTCAGGCTCAGCTCCAGACCCTGATGCTGCAGTCAGGAAGCTTTCCTATCTATTCAGTGACTACTGGGAGACATCTAACTATATGAGTCAACAGGGTAGGCATGCCAGCCTCCATTCAACAGTGGATTTCAAGGGAGCTCAGCTCTAGTTCCTCCTGCTGTAGTTGAGGAATGACCCTATGTGTGCAGGGACCGGCTGGGTTATGCACACCCATGAGCCAATGGACCAGGCCCTAAGCCCCCATCCCACAGAAGATCCTCAGAAGTCCCAGTCTCCACTCTATGTCACCCACACAGAGACCTGCTGTAAGTACACCCAGCTAGGCTACTGGGATATCTTTCTGAACTCAGGACCCTGATCAGCATTCCTACACAGTCCCAGTGAACTCCTTGAATTTTCCATATAGGCTGGAAATCCAAATCAACCTGAGTTCTTGAAAGACTTTCAGTAAACCTGGAGTTAGAGGGTCCTCTAGTGCTGAGACGGTTGCAGTGGTTACAGGATCAGGGAACTCCACAGTTACTACACTTAAAAACCCTGGGAAGCTCTCTGAAGGACTGGTACAAACAAAGCCAGAGTGCAAAGACAAAAATAAATGCCTAATTCCTTTTTTTTCTTTTTTTGAGACAGAGTCTCACTATGTCACCCTTGGTAGAGTGCTGTGGCATCACAGCTCGCAGCAACCTCAAACTCTTGGGCTTAAGCGATTCTCTTGCCTCAGCCTCTCAAGTAGCTGGGACTACATGCACCCGCCACAATGACTGGCTATTTTTGTTGTTGTTGTCATTGTTGTTTAGCAGGTCTGGACCGAGTCCAAACCCACCAGCCCTGGTGCATGTGGCCACTGTCCTAACCACTGAGCTATGGGTGCAGAGACTAAATACCTAATTCCTCAATGTTCAGACATTGTCCCATATCCACAAGCATCAAGAACATTCAGGGAAATGTGACCCACCAAACAAATAAAATTAGATGCCAGAGACCAATCATAAAGGAATAAAGATGTATGATTCTCAGATAAAGAATTCAAAATAGCTGTTTTTAAGGTTTTAAGCTATTTTAAAACTAAATGAGCCTCAAGAAAACACAGAGAATCAATTCATAAATCTATCAGAAATTTAACAGAGAGACTGAAATAATTTTAAAGAAAATCAAACAGAAATCCTGAAGCCAAAAAATACAATGAATGAAATGTGAATGCAATAGAGAGCATCAGCCATAGACTGATCTGGTTCAGTGCCCGTAGCATAGTGGTTATGGTGCCAGCCACATATGCCAAGAGTGGCAGGTTAAAACCTGGCCCGGGCCAACTAAACAACTGCAACAAAAAGATAGGTGGGCATTGTGGTGGGTGCCTGTAGACCCAGCTACTTGGGAGGCTGAGGCAAGAGAATCGCTTAAGCCCAAGAGCTTGAGGTTGCTGTGAGCTGTGACGCCACAGCACTCTACCGAGGGCAACGTAGTGATACTCTGTCTCAAAAAGAAAAAAAAAAACAATAGAACTGATGAAACTTGCTGAAAGAAGGAATCAATGGGCTTCAAGACAGGCTATCTGAAAGTACACAATCAGAGGAGAAAAAGAGAAAAGAAAATTGAAAAGGAATGAAGAAAGCTTATGGGATCTATGAAGACAACAAAAGAGCAAATATTCTGGTTATTGGAATTAAAGAGGGAAATGAGAGAGACAAAGGGGTGAAAAACTTGTTTGAAGAAATACATAAACTTTCAAAACCTGGAGAAAGATCTAAATATCCAGGTGTAGGAAGTTCAAAAGTCACCAATTAGTTTGACCCAAATGAGAATACACAGGACACATAATCAAATTCTCAAAAGTCAGATACAAAGAGAGGATCCCAAAATCAACTAAGGAGCCAATAACATACAAGGGAGACCCAATACACCTGGCAGCAGACTCCTCAGAAGACACCTTGCAGGCTAGAGAGAGTAGGACGATATATTAAGAGTGCCGAAGGGAAAAACTTCCAAGCAAGAAAAGTATATCCAGCAAAGTCATCTTTCAGAAATAAATGAGAAAGAAAGACTTTCCCAGACAAATAAAAGCTGAGGAAATTTACGACTACCAAATCTGTCCTAGAAAAGTTGCTAAAGGGAATTTAGCAAAAGACAAGGATGCTAATATGATTGCAAAACTAATATTGTAATTGTAGTGAATAAACTACTTATATCTTTACTAAAGGACAAAACTACTAAGAATAATAATTGCCACAATTTTTTAAGAGATAAGCAATATAAACATGCAAATCATGACATTCAAAATTCAAAATGTGGTGAGGGGAGAAGGCAGTTAACATGTACAGTCGTTTTGTTTGTTTCTTTCTTTGTGATTAGGGTTTAAATTGGTATCAATTTTAAATAAATTATTATACCTATAGAATGGTTTTGGTAAGCAACTTCATAACCATAAAGCAAAGACCTATAATCGATCCACTAAAGATAAAAAACAACAAATTAGAACATACTAAAAGAAAAATCACTTAACCACAAAGAAAGATAGAAAGAAAGGAAGAGAGGAGTTGTACAACTAGAAATATGTAACAAAATGTCCACAGTCTTTATCTATCAATAATAACAATGAAAGTAAATTGACTAAATTCTCTAATTAGAAGATAAAGAGTGGCTGAATAGATTAAGAACAAGACCCAGCTATATACTCCCTACAAGAAACTCACTTCACCTATAAGGTGATATATAGCCTGAAAGTGAGGATGATGGAAAAAGATATTCCATGCAAATAGAAATCAAAAAAGAGTATAATTAGTTATACTTCTATCATATAAAATAGACTTTATGCCCCAAACTATAGAAAGAGGCAACAAATTTTATTATATAATGATAAAGATGTCAGTACAATAAGAGAATATATTAATAGTAAATAGATATTCACCCAATATTGGAAAGCCCAAATGTATACAGCAAACCTTAATAGACATAAAGGGAGAAGTAGACTCCAGTGCAATTATACTAGGAGACTTCAACACTCCACTTTTGTCAATGGGCACACCTCCAGGCAGAAAATCAACAAAGAAAATTGGTATTAAACATACTCTAGAGTCCAAATAAGTCCTAACGGACATTTGGTTTCTTTCTTTTTTTTTTTTTTTAGAGACAGAGTCTCACTTTGTCGTCCTCGGTAGACTGCTGTGGCATCACAGCTGAAAGCAACTTCCAGCTCTTGGGCTTACTCAATTCTTTTGCTCTTGGGCTTACTCAATTCTCTTACTCAAGTCTCCCGAGTAGCTGGGACTACAGGCGACCGTAATCTAACAGACATTTTAAAGAACATTGTATACAATGGATGCAGAAGATACATTTTTCTCATCAGCACAAGGAACATTCTCCAGGATGGCCCTATGTTAGGCCACAAAATAAGTCTCAACAAATTCAAAAAAAGTTGAAATGATACTATTTATCTTTTCTGATCATCACAGAACAAAACTAGATATTAATGATAAAAGGATCTTTGGAAACTGTACAAAATACATAAAAATTAAACAACACACTCCTGAATAACCAAAGGGTCAATGAAGAAATTGAAAAGGAAATTAAAACATTTCTTGAAACAAATTTAAATGGAAACACAATGTACTAGAATCTTTGCGATACAACAAAGCCATACTGAGAAGGAAGTTTATAGCAATAAACAACTACATAAAAAAGTGAAAAGACTAAAATAAACAATCTAACAATGCACCTCAAGAAACTAGAAAAGCAAGAACAAGCCAAAGCCAAAATTAATAGAAGAAAAGAAATAATAAAGATCAGAGCAGAAATAAAATTGATAGTAAAAAAAATGCAAAAGATCAACAAAACAAAAATCTCATTTTTGAAAAGATAAACAAAATTGTCTAACCTTTAGCTAGACTATAAAAAAAGAAAAATTAAATACACAAAATTAGAGGCAAAAAAGAAATATTACAACTGATACCACAGAAACACAATGGATCATTAGGGACTACTATTAACAACTGTATGACAACAAATTGGAAGACTTAGAAGAAATGCATGAATTCATGGGCACATACAACCTACCCATATTGGACTACGAAAATACAGAAAACCTGAACAGACCAATAATGAACAATAAGATTCAAATAGTGATAAAATGTCTCCTATCAAAGAAAAGCCAGGTACTTTATGGATACCTCCTGAATCCTATTAAGTATTTAAAGAAATATACCAATTCTACTCAAACCCTTCAAAAAAAAATGGAAGGGAAGGGAATTATTCCAAACTCATTCTACAAGGCCAACATTACCCTGATACCAAAACCAGATAATGGCACAACAAAATATGAAAACTATAGGCCAATATCACTGATGAACAAAGATGTAAAAATCCTTAATAGAATTTTAGCCAATGAAATTCAAAAATAGATTTTAAAAAATCATTCACTATGATCAAGTGAGATTCAACCCACTTGAATTACATAATACATCACACCAACAGAATCAAGGACAAAACCATTTCAATAGTGCTGCAAAAACATTTGGTAAAATTTAACATTATTTAATGAAAAATCTCTCAACTAATTTGATATAGAAGGAACATACTTTAAGACAAAAAAGGAATAAAGTCTCTGCATGGTAAACCTACAGCTGAGTAGTATACTTACCAAATGGGAAAAAATGGAAAAGCTTTCCACTAAGATCTGGAACAAGACAAAGATGCCCCATTTCCATCACTTCTATTCAACATAATGTGGGAAGTTCTAGTCAGAGCAATTAGTCAAGAGAAAGAAATAACAAGCACCCAAATCAGAAAAGATGAAGTCAAAGTATCCTTGTTTGCAGACAACATTATCTTATATTTAGAAAAACTAAACATAGTTTTAGTTCTTTAGTCTCTACCAAAGAACACTTAGAACTGATGAATGCATTCAGTAAAGTCGCAGGATACAGAATTAGTATACAAAAAAAATCAGTCAGGCATGGGGGCTTGCACCTGTGATTCTAGCTACTCGGGAGGCTGAAGTAAGAAGATTGCTTGAGACCAGGAGCTCCAGGCTACAGTTAACTATAACCATGCCACTGTTCCCCAGCCTGGGTAAAGAACAAGACCTCATCTTAAAATAAAAATAAAATAAAGCAAAATAGTAAAATAAAATAAAAATCAGTAGCATTTATATATGCTAACAGTAATCAATCTGAAAAAGAAATCAAGAAAGCAATCCCATTTACAATAGCTACAAAAATTAAAATACCAAGAAATAAACAAATTTAAACAAAGGAGTACAAGATGTCTTCAAGAAAAACTAAAATATTGAGGAAAGAAAGTTGAAAAGGATACACAAAAAATGGAAAGATACATCATGAGCATGTAATGGAAGAACTAATATTGTACAATACCAATGACATTTTTCAAAGAAATAGAAAAAACAATCCTAAAATTTATATGGAACCACATATAAAATTTCTTCCCTGGACAAAAAGCAAAGCTGGAGGCATATCATATTACCTGGTTTTAAATTATACTACAAAGCTCTACTAGATAAGATAGTGTGATATTGGCATAAAAATAGACACATAATCGGGGACACGCCTGTGACTCAAAGGAGTGGGGTGCCGGCCCCATATACCGGAGGTGGCAGGTTCAAACCCAGCCTGGCCAAAACCAAAAAAAGCCAATGAAACATAATAAAGAACCCAGAAACAAATCCACACATTTAGAGCCAATTCATCCTTTTTTCCGTTGTTTTTAATTTAGTTTAATTTTTTTATTGTTTGGGATTCATTGAGCATACAAAGAATTAGGTAACTGTGATTGCGTTTGTTAGATGAAGTCCCTCTTATAATTGCATCCCCCCCCAGGAGGTATACCGTATACCATGACCTCCTCTCTCTCTCCCACCTCCCCTCTTCCTGCTCCCTCATTCCCTACCCCATTGTATTAGCTCATCTCCTGCCTTAATACTAGAATTGAGTACATTGGATTCTTGCTTCTCCATTCTTGTGATGCTTTATTAAAAAGAATGCATTCCACTTCCATCCAGGTTAACACAAAAGATGTAACATCTCCATGTTTTTTGTGGCTGTATAGTATTCCATGGTATACATATATCATAGCTTGTTAATCCATTCCTGGGTTGGCAGGCATTTAGGCTGTTTCCACAGTTTTGTGATTGTAAATTCAGCTGTGATAAACAGTCTAGTGCAAATATTCTTATGATAAAGGGAATTCTTTTCTTCCAGGTAGATGCCTAGTCATGGGATTGCAGGATCAAATGGGATGTCTCCTTTGAGTTTTTTGAGAATTCTCATTCTTCCTTCCAAAAAGGTTGTATTAGTTTGCAGTCCCACCAGCAGTGTAGAAGTGTTCCTTTCTCTCCACATTCAGGCCAGCATCTGCAGTTTTGAGACTTTGTGATGTGGGCCATTCTCACTGGAGTTAGATGATATCTCAGGGTAATTTTAATTTGCATTTCTCTGATGATTAGGGATGATGAGCATTTTTCATATGTTTGTTAGCCATTCATCTGTCTTCCTTAGAGAAGGTTCTATTCATGTCTCTTGCCCAGTGATATATGGGATTGTTGGGTCTTTTTTTGTTGTTGTTCTGAGTTCTCTG